>SJYV01010246.1:0-13361 GCA_006410875.1 Neotragus pygmaeus | reverse complement strand
GGCAGCCCACCAGGCTCCCCCGTCCCTGGGATTCTCCAGGCAAGAACACTGGTCCTGTCTCTTATACACATCTCCTCCACCCCACCCCACCTCACACACATCCATGGCCGCCTTGGCCCTCTTTGAGAGGGTTGGTTGTTTCCCGGTATGAGCTCACCAGGGCCTGGGTCCGGCCCAGATAAAGACCTAAGGAATGTGGGCCGTTCTTGGTGGCCCCCGTCACACTATGCCTCTGATTCTGTACCTCTATCTCTCCTGCCACTTCCTTTCCCCTGGTCATGCAGAGTCAAGGCTGTTCCTCCTGCAATAGAACACGCTGGAGTGGAGCAGGGACGAGAAGGGAGAGGAGTGAACACCACACCAGGGCCACTGGAGGGGAGAAGTTCAGAAAGAAGGGACTTCCGGATCTATGAGGCAGAGCACCAGCAAGAAGGAAAAGTTGCAGTTGGTGGGATTTAGAGGTCAAAAGAACTTCCACCAGTGAAGCAATGACCAAATCTCAGGCAGGGGATTCTGAAGGAGGGGTGCAGGGAAGCCTGAGGTCATCGAGAATCACCTGCAGACATGCAACAAAATCCAAAGCTGCCTTCTTCCCCATCTTTGCATGAAATGTTCCCTGGGTATCTCTAATTTTCTTGAAGAGATTTCTAGTCTTTCCCAATCTGTTGTTTACCTCTATTTCTTTGCATTGATCGCTGAGGAAGGCTTTCTTATCTCTTCTTGCTATTCTTTGGAACTCTGCATTCAGATGCTTATATCTTTCCTTTTCTCCTTTGCTTTTTGCCTCTCTTCTCTTCACAGCTATTTGCAAGGCCTCCCCACACAGCCATTTTGCTTTTTTGTATTTCTTTTCCATGGGGATGGTCTTGATCCCTGTCTCCTGCACAATGTCAGGAACCTCATGCCATAGTTCATCAGGCACTCTATTTCTGCTTTATTGATTATGCCAAAGCCTTTGACTGTGTGGATCACACTAAACTGTGAAAAATTCTGAAAGAGTTGGGAATACCAGACCACCTAACCTGCCTCTCAAGAAATTTGTATGCAGGTCAGGAAGCAACAGTTAGAACTGGACATGGAACAACAGACTGGTTCCAAATAGGAAAAGGAGTACGTCAAGGCTGTATATTGTCACCCTGCTTATTTAACTTATATGCAGAGTACGTCATGAGAAACGCTGGTCTGGAAGAAACACAAGCTGGAATCAAGATTGCTGGGAGAAATATCAATAACCTCAGATATGCAGATGACAACACCCTTATGGCAGAAAGTGAAGAGGAGCTATAAAGCCTCTTGATGAAAGTGAAAGAGGAGAGCGAAAAAGTTGGCTTAAAGCTCAACATTCAGAAAACGAAGATCATGGCATCNAAAACTTGAATCACCATCTTGTATATCTGAAACTAATAAATTATTGTAAGTCAATCATACCTCAAGGAAAAAAAAAAAGGAGGTGACATGAAAATATTTCCTGCTTCAAAGTATCACGGAAGTTATCTTCATACTTCACAGCTTCTGTGGCGAGGTTTCCTGCCCTCTGTTCCTACTGACAAAATGCTGGAGCAAGTGCTGCAGGAAATTAGATCACGGATTGTGTGAGAGCCAAGAGCCAGCTTATAGGAATGCTCTGAAGATGGCTCACTAACCCAACTTGACCTTCTTTGCTTATTTTTTAAAATTAATTTGTATTGGAGTATAGTTGATTTACAATGTTGTGTTAGTTTCACGTATATAGCAAACTGATTCATATACATATATCCACTCTTTTTTAGATTCTTTTCCCATATAGGCCATTAGAGAGTATTCAGTAGAGTTCCCTGGGCTATATATAATATGTACTTCTATTTTATATATAGTAATGTGCATATGTCATTCCCGATCTCTCAGTTTATCTCTTCCCTGCATGACCTTCTTTGCTTAGAGCAATTCAAAGTGAGTGAGACAAAGAGATGTCTGAGATTCTATACCCCAGGAGAGGAATGGTGAAGAGGCCAAACCACTCTCCTGGTTTCGTCATGTATATTCCTGAAGCACAGGGATTAAGAACTTGATCTCTGAAATTAGAGAGACTAGGTTTTAATCCAAGTGTGACTTCTTCTGGCTGTATAATCTTGAGTAAATTACTTCCTTTTTTCTGAGCCTCAGTTTTCTCATTTAAAAAAAAAATGAGACAGTACTAATCTTACAGGGTTGTTTTGAGGATTAAATAAGATCATGGATGTGAGATGCTTGGCATCATGCTAGTGAAACATATACTAAGACCTGAAGGACCGTAGCATAGCAGGCAATCAAGAATATATTTACTTCTACATATATATAAACACACACACAGAAACATCTGTGTGTGGGGTATGTGTGTGTGTGTGTATTGTGGAGTGGGTGCCTAACTAGAGATTCAACTTTGGCATTATTTCTTCTTTTTCAGGGAGCCACCTTGCCAACAATTTTACAGTACAGTTGTCCCTAGGTATCCGCAGTGGGTTGGTTCTAGGACTTGCCCCAATACCAAAATTCACAGACGCTCAAAGTCCTACAATTGGCCCTTGATATCCCCGACTTTCAAATCTGTGGCTTCAACCAACCTTGGATCATAAACATGGAACCCGCAGCTGTGGAGAGCCAGCTGCATACTGAAGCACAAAAAACCTCTTTGAAGGTAGCAGTGTAGATGCTGTAGGATAAGTGAAGTGGTTACCAACCACAGACCCTGGGTTCCACCTACTAGCTCTGAGACCCTGGACCAGTTATTTAAAGTCCCCTGGGCTTGGGACTTTTCTGGTGGTCCAGTGGTTAAGAATCTGCCTTTCAGTGCAGAGGATGTGGGTTCAACCCCTGGTCGGGGAACTAAGGAGCCCAGGGGCAACTCCACCCATTTGCTGGGAGCTTACGTGCCCTAGAGCCCAGGCACCAGTTTGAGAAAGCCCTCGTGCTGTTGAAGACTCAGCACAGTCAAAATAAATAAATAAATAGTCTCCTGGTCTCAGTTTCCTCATCTGTAAAATAGAGATGATAAAAATACCTACTTCCAGTGTTGCTGGGAAGATAAAATGAGATCAAAGAAGTTAATAGGTGTCATGCACTTAGAACAGTGCCTGGTGCATAATACTTGCACAAAAAAAGAAGGTGTGCGTGCTAAGTAGCTTCAGTCGTGTCTGACTCTTTGTCCATGGGATTCTCCAGGCAATAATATTGGAGTGGGTTGCTATGCCCACCTCCAGGGGATCTTCCTGAACCAGGATTGAACCAGCATCGCCTGTAGCTCCTGCATTGCAAGCAGATTCTTTACCACTGAGCCACTGGAGAAGCCTTCACAGAAAAAGAATACTTGTCCCAAATACTTGTCAAAAAAAGAAAATGAAAAAAATCACTTGGGGCAGTCCCCTTTAGAAGGGTAGATGCATGATGAATAGCACCAATTTTCCCGAGGAAAGTATTTAACAAGATCTTTGTGTTCTGAGAGTTGAATAATAATAGTCTTTGTGTAACGAGCCCACTCCTGGGCAAGGGTCACAGGTGAGGAAGGGAGGAAGCTGTTGGTTCTAGGTCTATGAGGAGGTAGGACCCAGAAGCAGTCCTATTGCAGGGCTCTTGAAGTCAGTTTATGCCTTGAGAATGGTTGAACATGAACTAGAATAGCTATAACCCTGAGTGCAAGGCCAAGATCCCTCTGTTCCTGAGACTGGCATCACCTTGGATGAACAGCATCCCCAGGACTGTGCNGCAGGGCTCTTGAAGTCAGTTTATGCCTTGAGAATGGTTGAACATGAACTAGAATAGCTATAACCCTGAGTGCAAGGCCAAGATCCCTCTGTTCCTGAGACTGGCATCACCTTGGATGAACAGCATCCCCAGGACTGTGCAGGACAAGACATCACGAGGCGCAAAGAAGCAATAACAGTCGTGAGTTGACCAAACGCATTTCCTCTGTGCTTGCCATCTGGTGAACTCTTGAGACTGAATCAATCCTGGAGTTCCTGGACAATTCTAGAAGAAGAAACTTTGCAGAGGAGGGGCTGGTCCTCCTATTAATGAGTTAGATTGTTTCAAACTGTACTCAGGGACTTTCCTGGTGGTCCAGTGGTTAAGAATTCACCTGCCAATGCAGGCGACGTGGGTTCGATCCCTAGTCAGAGAAGATCCTACATACCATGGGGCAGCTAAGCCTGTGCACCACAACTCCTGAGCCTGAGTGCTCTAGAGCCCAGGCTCTGCAACAGGAGAAGCCACCACAGTAAAATGTATTCAGGATTTAATGCATCAGTTCAGTTCAGTTCAGTCGCTCAGTCGTGTCCGACTCTTTGCAACCCCATGAATCGCAGCACNCTGCGATTCATGGGGTCGCAAAGAGTCGGACACGACTGAGCGACTGAACTGAACTGAACTGAACTGATAAGAAGGCCACAAAACGAGGAACATTCTTATGGCTCTTTTGCTATAGGTGCTGCTACTGCTGCTAATTTTAAGTTCAGCAGCTACTATAAATATGGGCCCAGCAGGCAGACGTGCCTCAGTTCAAATGACTTCTCTCCTGGGCATCAGTTTAAGCCATTTTGCAACTTGCATAACTTCTGTAAGTTTTTTTTCTCTCATCTGTCAGTTGGAGATGACACTCTCTGCCTTCAGTTCAGTTCAGTTCAGTCGCTCAGTCGTGTCCGACTCTTTGCAACCCCACGAATCGCAGCACGCCAGGCCTCCCTGTCCATCACCAACTCCTGGAGTTCACTCAGATTCACGTCCATCGAGTCAGTGATGCCATCCAGCCATCTCATCCTCAGTCGTCCCCTTCTCCTTCTGCCCCCAATCCCTCCCAGCATCAGAGTCTTTTCCAGTGAGTCAACTCTTCGCATGAGGTGGCCAAAGTACTGGAGTTTCACCTTTAGCATCATTCCTTCCAAAGAAATCCCAGGNTGAACTGTGGTGTTGAAGAAGACTCTTGAGAGTCCCTTGGACTGCAAGGAGATCCAATCAGTCCATTCTGAAGGAGATCAGCCCTGGGATTTCTTTGGAAGGACTGATGCTGAAGCTGAAACTCCAGTACTTTGGCCACTTCATGAGAAGAGTTGACTCGTTGGGAAAAACTCTGATTCTGGGAGGGATTGGGGGCAGGAGGAGAAGGGGACGACCGAGGATGAGATGGCTGGATGGCATCACGGACTCGATGGACGTGAGTCTGAGTGAACTCCGGGAGATGGTGATGAACAGGGAGGCCTGGCATGCTGCGATTCATGGGGTCGCAAAGAGTCGGACACAACTGAGCGACTGAGCGACTGAAATGAACTGAACTGAACTGAACTTCTTCCCCAGATCCTTCTCATTCCCCTCCTCTCTACTATGCGCACTCTTAACCATGAAGCATAACAAAGTTGCTGTTTGGAGAGCCAATGGCTGTTTGCAGTCTGTTTGCAATGCTTGTTTGTAAGCGTTCAGCTGTGTATCAAGAATGTGAGAGTGTTTTGGCCTGATTTACCCAAGCTGCTTGTGTTGGCTAAGCATATCACTTGTTGCAGTGTCTGTCACCTTCTTCAGAGTCAGGCTGTATGTTCAGAGTCTGTCCTGGGTTTGCAGAGTCTTCATCTACCCTGCCAAGCCTCTTTCTATCCTAAGCCTGTTTGGAGAATCTGAGTCTTTTTAAACAGTCTGTCCCTCTTTCCTCATGGACAAGATACTTTTTTTTTTTTTTTAATTGCAAAAGCTGCCCTGCATGCAAACCTCTCCCGGTCTACAGAGCTGGTCTTACGTCCTTGGCTGGGACATCTCTTACTGCCTAACGACGCTATCCTTGTTTTCAAAGATTGTCTGTTTTCAACACCTGTCCGAGTCAGCAGAACCTGTTCCCTTGGCAGGAAGTATCTCTGTCTCTAGACTGTGTCCCTGCTCGCAGTCTTTTCCTCTTTTAGAACCAGGTTCTGTCTGCAGAACCTGAGCCCCGTTTGTACGGTCTGGGGTGTTTTTCAGGGCCTTTGCCTGTTTGCATGGCCTAGCTGAACTTGCCTGGATAGGAACTCTGCAGGCTTTACTCCTAGAGAGTTCTCAGCACCAGGGGGCGCTGTGTCTGTGAACACCTCTGTCTCTCTGTAGAGCTCATCCCTGTTGGCAGAGCCCATGTCAGTCTGCATGGTCTATTCCTAATAATTGCATGTGTACTTTTTAACAGGATCTGTTCCTATTCATGGAGTCTTTATCTGTTTCTAGAACTCATCCTTTTCTTAAGCCTGTCCCTGTTTGCAGAACCCGGGCTCTCTACAGAACCCAGCCCTGTTTCAATATCTTGCACACGTCTGAAACATTTGTGCTGGACCACAGAGCTGATTTCCCAGCTGGCTCCTTTCAGTATAAAGACGTCACTGTTAACAGAGGCTGTCTGTTTGCAGAGCCTGAGTGGGCTTACAAGACCTCTCCCTGTCTGCCAAGACTCTGTCTCTAGGGGCCTTGTCTACAGCGCCTGTGTCTTTTCACAGAGCCTAAGTCTCTCAGCAGAGCTCATGACTGCTTGCCCAGCCTGTTTCCATCTCCCTGTATGCAGGATTTGAGGCTGTTTCCTGCAGCTTTCCCTGCATGCTGAGCCTGACCGTGCCTAGAGAGCTTTGGTCTGTTTCGGAGTTGCCTCTGTCTGAGAAGCACATCTCTGACTGGTAACTCTGTGCTTGTTTGCAGAGCCTTGCCTATCTGTGTGCCTGTTCATATCTGCAGAGTCTGTCCTTTCTGCAAAAAGTCCCTGTCTTAAGAGTTCATCCCCATCCACAAAGATTTGCAAAGCCTTTCCCATTTCTGAAAAGCTCCTCCATACCAGCAGAACCCAGGACTGTTCGTAGAGCCTTTCTCAGCATTCGCAGCCTTTGCTTGTTTGCCAAGGCTGTCTGAATTTCCCCAGGTACAGTCTGTGTGTCTTCACACAGGTCGTCCTTTTGTCTGTCGACAGAACTCATCTTTGTCAGGGGAACCTGTGCCTGTTCCATCCCTTTCTTGGGTCTCAGGAAGCTGTCCCTGTTTGCAGAGCCTGTGCTTGTACACAGAGCCTTTTCTCTGCAGGTGCTGTGTCTCTTTGCACAGCCACCTTCCAGCTGTCTGAAAGACCTTCGCTTATTTGCCTTGTGTGCAGAGCCTATCTTGCCTACAGGATTCTGTCTTACTTCAAGAGCTGTGTCCCTGTTGGCAGAGCCTGTCCCTGCCTGCAGCACCTGTTGTTACTGAGCAAAGCCCTCACCCTCTGCAAGCCTATCACCATCCACAGCGCCTGTCTCTGGCTGCAGATCCTACATCTGTCTGTTCTGAACTCTGTCTGTTGGCAGAGGTGGTCCATAGACTCAAAGCCTATCGTTGTCTACCAAGCTCAGCCTTTTCTCAAGAGCACAAACACAGACCACAAGCTAGGTCCCTGTTTGCAAAGCCTCTGTGCTGACATCTGCAGTAACTGTCCTGGTTTTCTGGCACTTGTGTTTATGCAACCCTCGTCACGAGGGGCACAGGCCATGATGAAGGGGCTTTGGAGAGCTGTGGCTGGGGAGAGCTCCTGCTTGGCGCCCAGAGGACTCCAGCTCGTGTTTCCTCTCTCACTCCCTCCTGATCTAGGATGGACACCAGGAGGGGCCTCCCAAACATTGAGAGTCACAAGGACCTCCACATATGGATCATTGAGGTGAGCAGCAAACAGAACTGGTGACAGAGAGTGTTTGGGTCTCTGAGACTAGGCTTCTCTCACCCCAGAGGGTCACGGTCGCAGGGAGGGGCTCTCCTGAGTCCTCACGAGGCACCCTCCTCTCCCAGAACCTGCAGATGGTGCCAGTCCCCGAGCCGGCCTATGGGAACTTCTTCCAGAAGCACTGCTATGTCGTTCTGCACGTGAGCACTTGAGCCTTTTGGGGGACTGGGCAGGGGGAGGGGCACAGCCCACTGGGGGCTCTGATGATCCAGATTAAGCTCCACCCTGGGAAGCGGCAGGCTGGGAGCCCAAGAATCGCATCCCACAAGGAGGCCTGTTTGCCCTTCCCTCATTCTCCCTCTCACCTGTGGAAGCACCTGACCAGTCTCCCCAAAGCCCTTGCTACCTCCTCCACCTGGGGCCCCAGCCCACCCCCCGCACCCCTGGGACCTCGGCCCCATACCACACACACACAAGCTCTTGGGCCCTAGGTCCCCCAGAGCCTGAAGGCCACGCCGGGGGTGCCCAAAGACCTGCACTACTGGGTCGGGAGGATGGCGGGAGCGGAGGCGCAGGGCGCGCCGGGCTCCTTCCTGCAGCCCCTGAAGGAGGCGCTGGGTGGCGCCGCCGTGCAGCACCGCGAGGTGCAAGGCCACGAGTCCGCCTGTTTTCGAAGCTACTTCCGCTCAGGAATCATGTGAGTGAGACGAGCAGGGGCCTGAAAGGGCCAGAAGCTGTGGGGTGGCTGGCAGCTGGGGCAGCTGGCTTCCTNTGCAGCCCCTGAAGGAGGCGCTGGGTGGCGCCGCCGTGCAGCACCGCGAGGTGCAAGGCCACGAGTCCGCCTGTTTTCGAAGCTACTTCCGCTCAGGAATCATGTGAGTGAGACGAGCAGGGGCCTGAAAGGGCCAGAAGCTCTGGGGTGGCTGGCAGCTGGGGCAACTGGCTTCCTCATCACAGTGTGTGGAGTGTGTTTGTTTTTATATATACATATATAGAGAAATCATACCATACAACCTACGCAATTCAGTATTTATAGTATATCCACAGACATGTGATCCATCACCACAGTTTCAGAACATTTTCGTCATCCCCGGTAGAATATCCCTACCCTTTAGCATCACTCCCCACTTCCTCCCATACTCCCTTCCCTCCGTCTGTTTAGATTTCTCTCTTCTGGACATTTTACTTAAATAGAATTAGACAATGCCATGGGTGCCTATACCACATTTTATTTGTTTTCATCACTTAATGGATATTTGGCTTGTTTCTACTTTTTAGCTGTTACGGGCAACACTGTTGTGAAGATTGGTATACAGGTTTGGGCTAGTTTTTGCCTCCATTTTTATTGAGATATACAGTACTGTATCAGTTTAAGGTATACAGCATAACGGCTTTACTTGCATGTATCGTGAAGTGATTACTGCAATAAGTTTACTCACCATCCATTATCGTTTATAAATCTTTGTGTGGACATTTGTTTTTCATTTCTCTTGGGTGTATATCCAGGAGTGGATCCCAGCTTTGTTTTGTGTTTGCTTTTGTGTTACTATGCCCAGTATAAATATGTCTTTCGTTGTAAATTGCTTCAAATATGTTTTTAATTACTAAATGCATTGAACCATAGGTAACTGCCAGTATTTGATCATTCTGTGGAACCAAATATGTGTAAATAGTGTGTACATAAATGCATGCACACATGTATACACACATGCAGAAAACATGCCAGCCCATATATGTTGACCTACCGGTGGGCACACATCAATGAGTATTCATGTCCACCTACACATACATCCACGGTTATGTGAATTCCATGCATACACATGTATACTCACACAGATATAGATACACATACCTACTTGCATACATGGATATACACATGCATGTGTCCACATATCTACACATGGATAAGCACATGCACGGTCCTGCCCCCATATGCTTACACACATGTGTTCATATCTACTTGCACATACATGTTAAACAGGCACATGTGTGTCCCTACATGTGTGTGTGCCCATGTTCGTGTCTGCACTCACTGCCACTCGTGGCAGTCTGTGGTCTCACGTGGGTCCCTGTGCTCTCCTCAGCTACAGGAAGGGAGGCCTGGCCTCTGCCCTCAAGCATGTGGAGACCAACATGTACAACATCAAGCGACTGCTGCATATCCGAGGGGGGAAGCACGTGTCGGCCACAGAGGTGAGAGCTGCGAGGGATGCCGCCTGACCCTGGACTCAGCTGGACTGTATGTCCTGGAGTGTTGGGAGGTGTGGAGGGCGGTGGGGGCAGTGAGGGGAACGTGGGCGGGCAGCATTTCCCAATGGCCCATCCTGATGAGGAGAGAGAAGGCAGAGCCCGGCTTCCAGCCCCACCTCTTCCGTGTCTCCTCTGACCCTTGGTCTGCTCATCTGTCCTGGAGCACATTAAGACCTAGGACAGTGAGGCAGATGAGATGATGCACCAGGGTGGCCCCCGTAAGCAGCACCATGAGAGAGAGGATGACCTGGGGGGGTGCACGGCCCCACACTCTAATACACATCGTCATTGCCACCCACAGGCACACACAGCCTCTCCCACTGCTACCCCAGAGCCACTCAGCCTATTGAGAGCCTTTATGCAAATTAGACCTGAGTGCTCCTTACTTCTGTCAGGATATTGATGGAAAACACTGATCTTGTGAGAACAAGATGGCCTTCTGCCATCCGGTGTGGTGAACAGTCAGGCGTCTGACAACTGCAGTATGAATGGCACCCCCGAATTGTGCACAGTACTGTCTACACAGTTCTGGGACTCACAGACAGTCCCGCCCAGGCTCACGCAGGGTCACCTACTGATTCAGTGACCGGACATCTGGCTCATGCAGGGCAACCATGCAGCCGAGATTTTGCCTGTTAGCCTGCCATAATTATTCAGAGCCCCCACTTTTACTCTCCAAAGTGCCTCTGTTGGGGTGATAATTGCCCTCAGCCCCAGATCACACACTGTCTCCTACACAGGCACATGAGCACTGTCACCCAGGGGCACACACAGCTACACACATGGAGAAGCGGATGCGTGAGCCCCACTTGTATCCATGTGTCCACGTACACATGCACTGCTGTGGACAAGCGCCGAGAAGTGTCAGATTCAGTCACAGACACCCTGTGAAAGGAAGCATCTTGTAGTCACAGACACCCAGAGACGCACCCAGCCACACCCACACAGTGACTCTTGAGGTCTCACGTGCTTACACCGATGCGTGCCTACACGCAGCTCACACACACACCACACCACACTCATACATACAGCTAGCTGCACACAAGTGACACACCTGAGCTATGCTCACATGGGCAGGGGCTGGCTGCTGGCCCTTCCCGAGGTCCAGGCAGTACGACCCCCCCGTCTCCTCCCTGATCCTGGCCCTCACAGGTGGAGCTCTCCTGGCACAGCTTCAACAAGAGTGACGTCTTCCTGCTGGACCTGGGGAGAATGATGATCCAGTGGAATGGGCCCAAGGCCAGCGCAGCCAAGAAGGCGCGGGTCAGTGTCCACCCCAGGAATGAAGGGCTGCAGGGCTTGGGGGGAGGGATGGTCCTCCATGGGCCCATTCTCCAGCCACTCCAAGAAGTGGGCATGGCTCTCGGCCCAAGAAGCTGAGAAGCACCTACAAGCTGACTCCGGATTCCGCACTCAGGGTACCCCTGGGTGCCAGGATCAGGGGGTACCTCCCCAGGCCCCCCACCTCTGGGAGCTGAGCAGTGACAGGAAGTGTCTGGGCTGGAATGTCTGAGAGGTGAAGGGGGCATGCTGGGGAGGCCCTGACTTCCAGCTCTGGTCCTGCAGGGCCTGTTCCTGACCCATAGCCTCCGGGACAGGGAGCGTGGTGGTCGTGCACAGGTCAGCGTGGTAGATGATGAGGCTAAAGCCACTGACCTCATGGAGATCATGAAAGCTGTGCTGGGCCACAGAGTGGGCAACCTGCACGCCGCCATGCCCAGCAAGAGGATGAGTGAGCTGCTGAAGGCCAATGTCCACCTCTACCAGTAAGCAGACCTTGGGAGTGGGTAGGGTGGGTGTGTCCATCGTTACTGCAGTAACATGGGGCCTCTAGGAAAGGCTCTTGGCTGTCTGGAGCAGGCCATGAGGCACCTTAGACTCAGCCTGTACTCTCGCATGGCTGCCTTCCTGAGAAACTCATTGTACAGACAAGGCGACTAAGGCCCTGAAAAGGCCAGGGCACTGCCTAAGGCTTCACAGCAAGGCTGCGGAGAACTCAGCCCCCAAGCCTTCTGCCTCTGGAGGCAGGAGGGGCAGTGGCAGCTGGAGTAGAGCCAGGCCAGGAAGCTGCCCACATCTGCATGCCTGTCCCCTAGAGTCTGCCAGAAGAGCAAGGATCTGGTGGTCCAAGAGTTGTCGACCTGCCCATTGACCCAAGACCTACTTCAAGAGGAGGTGAGGCAGGCTTTGTCCCAGCCATCCCCACCCACTCCATAACTCCAGCCCAGTCCGGACCACATACTGACCAGCTCCACTTCTGATCCCAGAACTGCTACATCGTGGATCAGGGTGGCTTCAAGATCTTCGTATGGCAGGGACGCCTGGCCAGCCTGCAGGAGAGAGGGGCTGCCTTTAGGAGGGCTCTGGTGAGGCTGGGGGCCCTGTCTCAGAGGGTCATTGTACTGCCCTGGGGTCTGAGGTTGGGAGACATCTGTGTCCTGGGGTCTAAAGGCAGGCGTAGTCCTGCACTGGGCCCACCTCCTGCACTCCCCTCCGCCAGGAGGGGAGGCGGGGTTCTGCCTGGAGTCTGAGGGGCGGTCATAGCCCGCCCTTCTGGAGGCCCGGAGTAAGGGGAACCTGCGTGTCCTCGGGCACCTCGGGGAAGTCGGTAGTGTCGGAACCAGCGTGTCCTCGGGGACCTCGGGGAAGTCGGTAGTGTCTGTCGGAGCCAGCTCCTTATGCGGGTCACGAGCTCAGTTAATTAACGCTGCTCAGTGCCCAGCTGGCCCCGCGGGTTCCGCGGGGTGGAGTGGAGCAGTGGGCCCCTGGGCCACACGCCTCACCCAACTCCCGCCCCAGAGCTTCATCCAGGCCAAGAGCTACCCGAGCTACACCAGCGTGGAGGTGATGGACGACGGCGCTGAGTCGGCCGGGTTCAAGCAGCTCTTCCGATCGTGGTCTGGGCTGCAGCGCAAGAACAAGAACCTTAGTGGGATGGGTGAGAGGGCGTGGCCAGAGAGGGGGCGGAGCTCTGAGCTGCAGTGGGCAGGGCAGGGCCCAGACTATCCCAGAGAAGAGTGAGGGGTGTGGCTGGAGGGGGCTTTTTGCGTGATGGGCGGGGCAAGACACCCTCTGTCCCTCCCTCAGGTAAACTGCTTCAGGTGAAGCTAGACGTGGGCAAGCTGCACAGCCAGCCTGAGCTAGCCGCCCAGCTCAGGATGGTGGATGACGCTTCCGGGAGCGTGCAGGTGAGGGGCACTGGTTTGGCTGGGTGAGGATGTCTTCAGGTGAACCATGTGGCTCATAAAGAGTCACAGGTATGCCCTGGTGCGTGTCTGCACACTATCAGGGACCCTCGGGGGCATGTGTACATATACCCGCACCGCCCCTGAGCCAGCTCGTACTCTGTGTGACAGGATTGTCACACACAACAGTGGCCACTTGCTGGGTAACACTCGTGGCACGCAGCACAGTGACATCTGGACAATTAATTGTGTCCTTTTGTCGTATGTTTGACACAACCATACCTGTTATA
>SJYV01010245.1:399813-432623 GCA_006410875.1 Neotragus pygmaeus | reverse complement strand
TTTTTTTTTTTTTCCCCATCAGAGAGTGTACATCCTAGAGTTGAGATGGCTTCTATTAGCTATATTTCTGTCAACACTGTCCGCCTAACTAATAAACTGATTAGAACTGGCTCTTCTTTGAGGAAATGAATAATGGTCATTAAAATGCAAGGACTGGCTGAGATATTTTAGAGATATTATTGTTGAAATAAACTCTAGGTCCAAGACGGAATGGCTCCTGTCCTGGTGCCATATCTGCAAACCAAAACTTAGATCACATTCCTGTCCCTGTAAATGTTCCACTCAACCAGAAATAAATTACTTCCAGTCAATCGGCAAATCCCAAGCCAACTCTGGGCTCATTACTTATTTCCTTATTCATTCTCTTTTTATTTCTCTTCCTTGTTTCTTATTCTTTAAGCTTTAAAAGCTTCTTTCCTCCCATCACATGGCTCAGCAGGTAACAAATTTGCCTGCAATGCAGGAGACACAGGAGATGTTGGTTCAATCCCTGGTTCAGGAAGATCCCCTTAAGTAGGAAATAGTGATCCACTCCAGTATTCTTGCCTGAAGAATCCCATGGAAAGAGGAGCCTGGTGGGCTACAGTCCATGGGGTTGCAAAGAGTCAGACAGGACTGATGACTAAGCACAGCACAGCATCCCATTTTGCAGTTCTCTGGACCCTTGGGAATGGAGACTGCACACTTCATGAAGTGTTAATGTTTGTTTGTGTCAAATTGTCTTCTTTAATAACTTTTATGGTTTTTCCTGTAGTCACTTAAGGATGTGAGAGTTGGACCATCAAGAAGGCTGAGTGCCAAAGAATTGATACTTTCAAATTGTGGTGCTGGAGGAGGCTCTTGTGAGTCCCTTGGACAGCAAGGACATCAAACCAGTCAATTCTATAGGAAATAGACCATGAATATTCATTGGAAGGACTCATATTGAAGCTGAAGCTCCAATGCTTTGGACACCTGATACAAACAGTCGACTCATTGGAAAAGACCCTGATGCTGTGAAAGATTGAGGGCAAGAACAGGAAGGGCCAGCAGAGGATGAGGTGGTTAGATAGCATCACCGACTCAATGGACATGAATCTGAGCAAACTCCTGGAAATAGTGGAGGACAGACGAACCTGGCATGCTGCAGACCATGGGTTGCAAAGAGCAAGACACCACTTAGAGACTGAACAACAACAACAAATTCATTTTTAACATTATTCCCTCCGGCAAACTCAGTGTGTAAGAATCTAGTTCCCTTGAAGATGGGACCCTAGACTTTTATGCTAATATCTGCTAACACTATGCTAATAGTCTTAAATCCACACACTGACTGGACTTCTGGGAGCTTGATGCTTACTATAAGAGTAATTGGGATCCTCCTTCTGTAATTTGTCATCTGCCTATAGGAAATCTCATGCAAAGTGGTGGATAGAAAACAGGAAAGCTCAGAAAACTGGAAGTAGGAGGAAGAGAGAAAACGGGAGCAGAGTTGAGTCTGGTGTTAGCTTGCAGAAGATTATCAGTGATTGTTTAGAGGATCAGCACAGGACTCTTTATCATGATTGATCTTGGAACTGAATTGGGGTAAGGAAAGAAGAAGGGCCCTCAAGTGACTAAGGACAGTAGGATCAGTAGACAGTAGATTCCAGTGAAAAAGGACGGTTCAGAGTTGAGGATGTGAGAAGAAATGACATAGAAAATCAGAGAGTTGAACGCAACTCAGAATATGGAGTGGAAACTATTGATTCTCCAGTCACATGAGAATGGGTGACTAAGTGCAGATATACAAAGGTTCATCTGCCTAAGATTTTTGAAATCATCAAGAATTGTGGTAGAAGCAGGGCTGGCAAGAATCACAGTGAATCAGGAACTGAAACCTTCAAGAATTGTGGAAGAGTGACCTCGAGGGTGATGCCTGACTGACCAATAAAATGAAACTACCGACTCTACAATTCTGGTTATTTATCTACATAAATGTTGTTATGTATACCATAGGGACATACTGATATCTGGTTCTTTTATTATGTAAGACTAGCCTAGTTTAGCATGACTAATTAACTGATGAATTACTCCATCAAAAAGTCTCCTAGATTTCTTTAAAGTTTATTTAAGTATTACCATATTTTTTAAAAATTATAGCTTATTTACAATGTTGCATTAGTTTCAGGTGTACAACACAGTGATTCAGTTATACATACATATATACCTATTGTTTTTCAAGTTCTTTCCCCTTATAGGTTGTTTGTTTATTTTATATATAGTAGTTGCCTTGCGTGCATGCTCAGTTGTATTTGACTCTTTGTGACCCCATGGCCTGCAGCCCATCAGGCTACCCTGCCCATGGAATTCTTCAGGAAAGAATGGTGGAGTGGATTGCCATTCCCTCCTCCAGGGGATCTTCCTGACCCAGGATTGAACCTGAGTCTGCCATTTCTTCTGCATTGGCTAGCAGATTCACTACTGCTGAGCCACTGGGGAAGCCCCCTGATGCATAGTGGTGTGTATATGTTAATCCCAGCCCCCTAATTTATCCCTCCTCCCCTTGTCCCCTTTGGTAACCATAAATTTTTTTTCTATATCTATGGGTCTAAAATTTTTTTTTCCTGAAAAACACAGTTTTGTACTTAGATAAATAATAATGCCTTTATGAACAGAAGAAAAGAGCAGAATCTGGGTATCTAATAGTGCTTCTCAAATTTCTGTTTGAAACTATTCACTCTAGATATGTTTTTGCACTATACAAATTGCATAATTTCTAAAATATCTTGCAGAAGATAGGTAACTTTTAATAGCGAAAAGGTCCAAAGGCACACATCTGCTCTCCACCCATTCTTTTAAGAGGTGACCTTCCTCTACCAAGTACTCAGGGCAGGCAGGCTTGCCACCAACAGCAAGCACATGTATATCTGCCCTTAGGTATTCTGGTTCATTTTAAATTACTTTGCATCTCTCAGTAATATGGAGATTTATTATTCTCTTAACATAAAAATAATTCATTCAGAGCATATATCAAATCAATAGAAATTTCACTATAATACAAATAAACTCACAGTAAGTTGAAAATTAAAATGGCATGCTTTATTAAAGACCCAGGACCCTCTCCTGCTAAAACTATAATTAGCTTTTGCCAAGCATGGAATAAAACACTATCACTTGACTTCATTCATTGACTATAAATCTCATCCTTCTGCATTAATTTTCTACCCTGTATTTCCTTTTTCCTTCTCTAGAGAGAAAAAAAAATGCTTATATATAATATGTCATATTTTAAGCATGTGTTATGCTACTTTTAAATGTACTACTTACATAGCTCAGTGACTAGTGAGCTATATTCTAAATGATCCACCCCATTACAGTGACTTTAGATAATGTATTACTCCTTCTGAACAGGAGGAGGTTCTAGGCAAGTTCATGGTAGATTTTCCAGGTGCTGGAGAGATTCTTTACATACCTGATTTCCTGTCTTCACACTGATACTGCAAGAAGAGTAAATTATTCTCCACATGCATTTTATAGATGAGGGAAACTGAATTTCAGTGAGGTTAAGAAATAAACTCAAGTCACATTTAGTAATTTTTTGCAGGAACTTCTGGGATAGATGTCAGATGAAGTTTGTTGCTATATTGTTCCAAGGTCCACAGCTTTTCCACTCTGCCCCAGGGAGATGATAATCATATGGTTAATAATTACAGTACCTAACATTCATTGGGAGAAAATCCACTGGAGGAGGGCATGGTGACCCACTCCAGTATTCTTGCCTGGAGAATCCCTGTTGGTAGAGGAGCCTGGAAGGCTACAGTCCAAAAGGTTGCAAAGAGTCAGACATGAGTGAAACGACAGTACAGCACGCACAACATTGACTGGGGTTTCCCAGATGGCGCAGTGGTTAAGAATCTGCCTGCCAATGCAGGAGATGCAAGAGACACAGGTTTGATTCCTGGGTCAGGAAGATCTCTGGGAAAGGAAATGACAACCCACTCCAGTATTCTTGCCTGGAAAATTCCAAGGACAGAGGAGCCCAGTGGGCTACAGTCCAAGCAGTCACAAAAAGTTGTACACAGCTGAGCACAACATTTATTGGGAACCTGAAAATGACCAGGCAGGTATATGTTGTTATATCTCCAGCAACCTTATGATTACGACATCAAGATTTAGAGAAGGAAAGTAATTTACCTAAGATCATGTAATAAATAGTCAACCTAAGTGAGACACAAATCTCCACTCTCCTGAATTCTGACCCCAAACTGTAAACAGATAACTACCCTCAATAGATGTTCTGCTATAATATGAAGGTATGAAGGGAGGAGAGAAAAAAAATCAAGTTCGAATTGTTTTATTTATTTTCTTAATTTGGTAGCTCAGATACTTCCTTTAAACTTCTGCAAAACTCATAAAACTGAAATAATGATCTTTTAGATATTTAAATGTTAAATGATTTTAAAAAGAATCATTCCAAGTGATGCAGATGTCTCAATTTACTGGTGACTCTTTTTAGAGGTAAATTGACTGTCTCTTTTTCTTTTTTTATGAGCTATTTAAAAAGTATTGAATTTGCTATAATACAGAGATTGAACCTGCAACCCCTGCATTGGAAGGTGAAGCCTTAACCACTAGACTGCCAGGAAAGTCCCTACTAGTGCTTTTGATTTTGCCGACAGCATGAACTTTTATCTGGTCGCTATTGCTCATTCTTACCCAAAGATTTCCATAACAGGAATTCCTATCTGGGTGGGCTGAATGAACAAAAGGCAGTAAAACAGTGAGGATAAGCTTATGACTTAGCTTCTGACATGGGTAAGTGAGCCTTGAAATCTTTTATTCCTGGTTACTCAGTGTGTAAATGCATACCTTTGGCCACTGCTAGACATAAAAGCAAAATCAGAACATGCGCAACATGAAAAAAAAAATCATGACTGCTACTGCGCACAATTTTTTAGAATCTGTTAGTTAAACTATATAAGAAAACAGATGTATTATTCTTTTTATTTTTAAAAGAATTGCTGACCTTCTGTTAAAAATTAAATTTCACATAGGACCAGTCACACATTAGGTCCTAAATCATATCTGTTTTATGATCGAATGAATAAACATAACTTCAGTTTCTGCCTCATGTGCATTCCTTAGAGACAGAGTCAGGCCTTTCACAGGGGTTAGCAGTAAGTCCGCAGAAGGGGCGGGCTGTCCAGATGTTTACCTGAACAGGGTCTGCACGTTGACGATGGTTTTGGCATCCGCCATGTAGTCTTCCTCGGCACTCATGGTACTTTCTTTGTCCACGACCACCATGTTGGCAGCAAAAGTCACTCCACACCTGAGTAAGTCATCTAGGCTTTGATAAAAATCAACAGAGAAAAGTGAACTTTCAATATATCTCAGTGTTAGGATGGTGCTGAAACTCACCTACCCGCTCCCCCACGCTTATAGGCATAGAGGTTACTGTTATAGGTGGCTTGCACAGAGTGGACACTGATAGATGTCATGGGAACTAATACAATATTCTCCAGAGATATGAAATAAATTGCATTTGGGGGTTCTTTATGCTTCATTAGATCTCAATAATTTCAAAGCCTATGCATTAAGGATCTTTCTTTAATAATATTTATGAATTTTATAAATAAAGCCTGAAAACACCAATTTTGCAATCAAACAGAATGAGAGCATGTTAGAACTTTGTTTTTACAGTTAGCATATTATTTCAAAAAAATGGTATTTGCATTTTTTTTAAATCTCTGAGGCACTTCTGATAAGAATAAAAATGAATATATATTAATTTAGATGACCAAGCCTAACAAGGAAATATATTTATTAGAGATATTTATTTTTAAATGTCTATTTATCTGTGTGAAGTTATGTCTTATAGATTGGTTCTACACAGCCAAAAACATGTAAAACATATAAATATCATTTGCTTTCAAGCCTACCTTTTAGACATTTTTTGAGCAAATGATTAAATGAATTAAATTTGTCGGTTGCAGGAAACAATCGCTAAACTAAGACATAAGTTCCTATTGAGTCAGTCATCTCCCGTATCAGTGATAAAAAATTTACCTAACATTGAATTTAAAAACAACGTTATAGCAAAAGCTGAAACAAGAAAACCATTTTTCATTGCCGCTGTTTAACACAAATTTCAAAAATAAGACTGAATTGGAGAAGGGAGATTATACTTGAGTGAATGCAAGGGTATTCTAGGTTCAGAGTTGACTGAAGACAAATAAGAAAAATTGGGCTAACTGATTTCTACATCTCCCAATTTAAAGTAAAAAGTGTAAAACTCAAAGAGCAGTAGCTTCTTTTAGATTCTTAAAAGGAACAGTTAATTCTCCTAAAGATCGTCTCAAACTGCATGATCCCTTGAATTAGCCGTCTCACATTAGAGGGGATTATTTTCCTTTTACAAGAAGGCAAGAGGCAAGATTTCTTACTCTGTTAAACGGCGAGAGAGTATTACCAAAGCTTTGAGTCCAAGATTCCTGGAATAGTTCAGAAAAAATATTTTGCTTGAATCGGGCACAGTGTTCTACAGCAGGGATTTTATGGCTAAAACTGTGGAAACAGAATGTTATCCCAAATAAATTTCCTATGGTGAGAGGGGCCAGGACCATAACATCTAATCAATATGATGACCAAGTTTAAATTTCCAGGAGTACTTTACTAGGGTGTTCTTTTTATCTAGGAAATTTATAATTATTCTTACATCTATTAAAATACTTTTTAAAGGAAAGAAGAAGTTGGAAAGCAAATATGATCCCTTGGGGACCATAAAAATGATGCTAAATCTTATGACTTCACACACTATTCACTTTTTCATATTTCAGCTCTTACGATCTTTATTTCCCCCATTAAACAAATTGTCTACATAGGAAAAGGAAAAGTTAATTAACAGAAGGTAACCTTAATCAAAAAATGATACCCAGAAGTTGTAATAAAAATGAATATTTCATCATCAGTAAATCAAGAAAGTTGAGACTTGACAAAAAAAGTCACTATGAGAATATTTGTACTAAACAGTTACTTGCTAGTAAAACCTGTACATATCAGTTAATGCCATACTGAAAATACTGGCTGTTGTAGTTTACACATAACATTGGCAAATGATTTTAGTAATTATCATTGAATATGAATTTAAATCTAAAGAAATTTATAGGATCTATATAAATTTAGAGTGGCATTTCTGAATCACATAGAAACTTTATTCTTCATGTTTTAACTTTAGCTTATTTGTATTAATTTAGAATTGTGTTTTATTCTTTATCTTTTTGGTAGACTACCACTTTGTTTTTATAATTCTGTGTGTATCACAATTTCTTCCTACTATCTTATCTGCAAAGACTGTTTTTAATTAAGCATGCGTGCTTTACATAGTTTGGCCACCAGATGGCGGCACAAGAAAAAAGTCAATATGGTTGAAAAAGTTAACGGATAATCTAATTGGGAATGCCTCTCTTTCTACCCTTCTCTAAGACTTTCTTTTTGAGGAGAACCAGAACGTGAAGGTATAAATATAAAGGAATGTTTGTGAGAGCGTTTTAACTCATTCATAGATTTTGTTTGCTCATCATTTATATTTAAGGAAAATTTCAAACATTAGCAGAAGAGAATACTATAGTGAATCTCCTGTACCAATTACCCAGTTTCAATAATTGGTGACTTGTAGTCAATCCTTTTTCATCTCTAATCCTAGGAATTTGATCCTTTCCATTCTTCTTTTTCTCCCCATTAATACTTTTATAAAGGGAGAATTCATTTTATAGTTTACATCAGAAAAGATGGATGAGAGGTTTATTTTGTATCTTTTAAATATAATGTCCTAATGAATTTTAATAGAATACTATTAATATCATATCAAAGAAACATTACTAATGATAAATATGGGTTGATTTCACTTTCATGGATTCGAATAGTAGTTTCAGTTCCTCTATATTTTAATTAGTTGGTTAGTATTATGACAACAATAATGTAAATTATATTAATGTAGCTGTTTAGTTGCTAAGTTGTTTCTAACTCTTTTGCGACTTCATGGAAAGTAGTCTGCCAGGCTCCTCTGTCCATGGGATTCTCCAGGCAAGAGTACTGGAGTGGACTGCCATTTCCTACTCCAGAGGGTCTTCTTGACCCAGGGATCGAACCTGCATCTCTTGCATTGGTAGGTGGATTCTTTACCACTGAGCTACCAAGGAAACCCAGGCATATTTATGTAGAATGGAGACCAAATATGTGTTAATCTGTTTGGCCATTAATGTATCCACAGTCAATAAACACTCTCAAAGTTAGAAACCTTTGTTTTTTTAACATCTACAAGACGAAATGTAAACACGGGAGTTCTCAGTGGATAACTTTCAGAATATTATTTGCAATGCTCTGGCTGATTTTTTTTTTTTTAGAATGGAAGATTAACACATTTTATAAGCATATTAGTTTTATGATCTTTTAATTTTAGTATTTGTTACCATGTCATGTTCATGCATATAAAGGAATTTGTATTTTAAAGCTGAAGCATCACACACATTTGACCTTTAATTAACAAATTATTAGAACTTACAGACTCTAATATGTTCTAAGAATAAACTAAGGAAATGCTCCAATTTAAAAATCTGACTTAAAAATGAGCATTCCAAATTATTTTAAAGTTTTTCAAAAGTAACAGTAATGATACCAATGCAGCACAATGCTGAAGTTCTAGGTTCTCTCTAGCACAATGTTAACAGTTAAAAATCTTACTGCTGTAGATGACACAAAACCGAAGTGGTTTAGAAATGGAACAAGACTGACATGCAACAAGATCTGTTTAATTTAACAACAGGTTACTGCTTAGGAAGTTTGAATGCAAGATGTGTAACACAAGAACATAAGCTCTACATGCAATATACATCATATTTACAACACCGAAAGGGCAGATTACACTCAACATGCAACACCGGGGCACAGCACACGACAAGCACAGGACACCACACTGGTGAGGGTGCCAAAGATTTTGTCACCTACTTGTCAATAGAGCCCACCATGTAGTAAACCATTGGAAACCAACAGATGGCATCCAGAAAGTGCATGTCTGGCCTAAGTAGTACATGGGTTACAAAATGAAACACAGTGTCACAACAGTGGCAGCACTTCTAGGGAAGGAAGTAAGCTGACTCAGTTCTCATTGCCAATACTAAATGCCATTGACAAGATTAATTTTCAAGTGCCTTTTCTCAACATTAATTTTAAAATGTCACTTTTACTTGTTATGAATAATACAATGCACTAATTAAAAAAAAAAGTCGCATTTCTGCTTTCTAAATCAGAAACATTATGGCAGTAGTCTACAAAAACACCAAATTGATACTCTTAGTTTATGACTGAAAAGTATTTTCAATGAGTTTGAAATGATTCATCCTGAGAAAGTCTTGTAAAATGGGAAATTAGTGATTTTTTTGAAGATATAAAATATAAGAAACTAAATTAGTGTGTCTCTCTAGAGATTTTCTCTAAGAGTTACAGAGAATCACCACATGTCCCTTAATATATCAACATGTGAGTAAATAAATATAGTATTTGTACCCATGCAATATATATATATATATAAAATACAGAATTAAAATGAAAGCATTTCACCTTTTACACTACTGATTTTCTCAATATACACTGTTGAGCAAATTGTATTACAACTGAAATCTTTACTCTTTATGCACATTTGGGGAAAGACTCCTAAACCTGGAAGCTTCCTTAGAAATTACCTAATCCATTGTATTCATTTTATAAAGTTATCAATTCTTTCATGCATCTATTCACACAGCATCTCTGAATCCAAAAGTTTTTCATAATAGACATTTTGGTATACTAAGGTGTATGCAAAAATATATATATATCTTGTTAGCTTCTACTACAAGAAATAGAGCTTTTGGAACACATATTTAAAAACACAAAATTATAGAATATGCTGAAAAATAAGGAATGGGTTGCATTCAGAAGACAGAATAGAGGAAATATTCAATTTGGATGTTGAAGGATGAGTAGAGGATGGACCAGTAAAGGGGGAGGAAAGGGCACTTCCAGGCAAAGGGGAGAACAGCCCCAACAGCGTCCCAGCCAGAAGTCTCTCCTCCCTGATTCATTTCTTCCTGTTGGTCAATCTCATCTCTCTTCCCTTTTAAGAAAATATTATTTAGTACAGTGAATAATTAAAATAAAACATCCGAAGAATCTCACTGCTGATGACATTGCCACCATCATTCCTAAAATGACTTCCTAGCACTTTAAGTGGTCCCATATTTCTACATATTATAAATGTACCACAATTCATTTTTTAAAAAAACCTCAATTATTCAGTTTCCTTAGAAATAACTTTCTTTTATGCTATTAATCCCTGGAGTGACAAGCTATTTCTAATGTCTTGTTATTATAAAAATTATTGCTCTGGACTTTTTTTGGTGACTTTTTTCCTAGTATTTTGTTTTATCATTTGCCCCAAAACATGCATAGAAGTTTTCCCACTAGTGAATCACAGGATACAAATATGTTTAAAGCTCATGGTGTAGGTTGGTTTCACAAATAGCATCATATATACTCCCAGTAGCGGTCTTGACTAGTGCCTGCCAATTATTCTCTTTCTGGGTGCTGCTTCTTACAATTATAAGGGGTATTCACAGTGCTCATTTCAATGCTTCCTGCCTGCCTTGTGGTTATGGAAAAAGATATTAGGATTCGAGTGACACAGACTGGGACAACACTGAGGTTCTGTGGTATTTTGAAAGATCCTTTTGAATGTGTCATTTGGGAGGGTCATTATTTTATCTCTCTTTGCTCTTACATAGTTCCAGTCAGGTAAAATGAATAGCTCAATAACTTACATAGCAGAATTATGTTCATAATTCCTTGTTATTAATTGTACAGCTATACCCTATGTGAAATAATCTCCTAATTTAAAAAATCCAGATCTTTCCGTTGGTTACACTATCTTCTCTGAACATTTGTCCACTGTAACATATCTGTCTTCCAAAGACTTGGAACAGTACTTGATGTTATCAAATAATTCAATTTAACAAAGATACCAAAAAGTTTTCCATATGATGAGAAGTACTGGAGTCACAAGGAACAAAGCAAGGCTTTCTGTTATGCCAACCCTTCTATTAGAGTTAAAGCTGAAGATCTGGCCTTTGTATTTGTTGCTCTGTTGAGTAGAAATCATTCAAAGTACTTAAACATCAGAATTACTGCCTGTTGTTAGGAAACTTGTGAATCTTACAGACATGCCATGCTGTCACGAACATGCATTTACTATACAAAGCACAAGCAATCTTTCAAATCTTTAGAAATTAACATCTGTATCATGGTAGCACAGTTCATCCTTTCATGAATTCAGCAATGTTACAAGGCAAGGCAAGTCATTTGAAACTTGGTAAATATATAATTTTGATGAAGTATATCTAATGTAGGGAGTCTAGTATGCCATGTGCGTGAATGATCAGTCAGTAAGTCCTGTCAGACTCTTTGCAACTCTATGGACTGTAGCCCACCAGGCTCCTCTGTCCATGGGATTTTCCAGACAAGAAAACTGGAATGGGTTGCCATTTCCTCCTCCAGGGTATCTTCCCAACCCAGTGACTGAACTCTGATTTCCTCTACCTCCTGCATTACAGGTGGATTCTTTACCAGTTGAGCCACTGGTGAAGTCATACTTTGCAAAATTTTACTTGTATAGTAAACAGATCCACCCACTACTTCTACTGATAAAGGTGGCTTGAAAGGACACCTGAAATATAAAGAATATGTCAATCATACATTTGTATGTACTATGCTGACACATTTAAGCAAACTGGCAAAGGTCTTTATGGCACTAAACTGCTTACTAAAGAAAAAATGAGCACATCATTAATCAGTCTCATCTGTAATTCAGTTAATAAAGATGACTTTATGAGTCTAAATATCTTTACAAAGACTTTCATTACAAAAATTGTGATTATACACAACTATGAATTAACCAGTTAATTGTAGGAAATGAAAAGTTTCATGAAATTTCATGGATTTTCAAGTTGGAGATGCCCATTTAACTAATAGTTATAATAATAAACTTGTGGGCTTCCCTGGTGGCTCAGATGGTAAAGAATCTGCCTACAGTTCAGGAGACTTGGGTTCAATTCCTGTGTGAGGAAGATCCCTTGGAGAAGGGAATGGCAACCCACTCAAGTATTCTTGCCTGGAGAATCCCATGGTCAGAGAAGCCTGGAGGGCAACAGTCCCTTGGGCTGCAAAGAGTTGAACACAGTTGAGCAACTAACACTATGAAAAACTCATTTTTTAAATTTCAAAATTCAAGAAATGAATGTGTGAAAGAGTTTATTTTGTTAGCATTTCATAATCCCACTTTTAAGCTTATTTCTTTCTGAAAAATGAAGTAGTAGTTTAATTTCAACAACTTGAAATAAATTTCCTTTTTTGTTTGTTTGTTTGTTATTGTTAATTGGGTTTTCACAGAAACTCACCCATTAGTTTGAATAGTGACAATGTCCTTTTGTTGATTGGTACAAGTAGGAAAACTACATTTCTGGACTGGCTTTCATGAGTCAGATACTCTACTAGTGCTCCATATACATTATTTTATATAATTACAAAATACGATAAATGTTCTCATTTTACAAATGAAAAAATTGAGGCTTACAGAAATTCGGTAACACACAGCCTATCAAGAGGGTCAGTTAGATCTTATTTCAGATCTGTGTGAGTCTAAGACTTGAATGTTTTTAATAAGGACCCTGATATATCAGACAGTTTACCATTACTTTTGAAATAAGCTGAATTAGAGCCTACTTGTACTATATGTGCAAAAAGATTGATTTAGTAAAGGGATACTTTAAACAAGATGTTGTAAAAGTTAAGAAGATAAGCCTGAATCTTGTATTTTAAATTAGCTTAGCTTTGGGTAATATATTCCAAAGTTTTCTGACTCACTTTTCCATCTCTCATATGAAATGGTATCATCAGATGACTAGATGACCTTTAAGGTTGAAGCGGTAATCAAAATGTTTAAAATCAGTATGGTGCCACAGCAGAGTAGAACAGATGGCCAACCAATCAGAACTGAGACCAGTTCTGATGAACCAGTATCCAGTGCAAGATTAGCAGATGAAATGCAGAAGGCGTTTTATTTTGAAACATTATGAACATTTACTGACATATTATGTATGTGAATATAATAAATTTACCTTACATTTTAAATTCCATATTTGTGGCATCTGTTTTTTAATATTTAATTAACTGGTTTTTCCACTAAATCTCCTAAGTAGCCATGCACTGACATTATTTTTAACAATGCTCACATTCATTTAAAATAAAGTCAAATCCCACTAAACTGACTAGTCATTGTATAAGTGTGTGTAATTATTAGTGTGCAAATTCTTATAACCCAGAAATATTTTAAAGAAGAAAGCATCATATTTCTTTATAGGACTGTAGGCGAGATTGAAAAATACTAGCCACAGCAGAGAAACAAGTTTTTTAAAACAATTTCACTGTTTTTTAAAAAAGAGGATTGCATAAACCTTCCTGGAACATTATTTACTTGTGTTAGTTCTTGTTTCCTCATTCTCAATCGAACAGAGAACAACAAATAAAATTGTTTGACACCACTTTTGGGAAATACACAGGATGCTGGTCAATTTTACAGACAGCACTTTCATCCCAACTCTGAAAAAAGTCAAACCCACTAAAATCATTTAACAGATGTCATGTGAATACTTGGATTTCAAACTGTAGATCCTTAGGAAAGCAAAGAAAAATACTTAAATGCAAAATTACCTAAAGTTAAAATATTCTTGTTTGACAGATAATAAACAATGTATTTTTGCATATGTCAAAAACCTGTAACTAAAGTAAGATCACTTGGTTTAAAGAACAATGAGCTATGAACTACAGAGAAAGTTCTAATCCTAGAATCAACCTTGGAAAAAGTCATATAACTTCTTTGGCTTGTTCCTCCTTTCTATGAAATAAGAGACAGTGGTGTAATCAAGTCGCACAGACCAATTTGTTTAAATGTTACTGTAATTTGTAAGCTTTGAGATCTTAAGCTGCTTGGTACATCTTTCTGAGGATAAATCATGCTATATGATATGGGCATATTTTTTATGGAGATAAAACATGAAATAAAGGCTAAGTATCTACTGGAATGACTGTCATATAGTAAATGCTCGGCAACTATGACTATAATGAATAAAGGTAGTGATAAAGATTATTAATTTTATTAAATGATCACTACCGTCTTATTTAGGTAAAATAATCTCTGATAAAAGCTACATGTATACTTATATTGAATTACTGACCAGCTTTCCTGTAACTAAGAGAAACAGAATTTTCAGATTTTTTTGATTAATGATTGATCAGATTCAAGAATTAAGACTGTGGACACAATCGCTTGATTTTATAATTCTATCATACAAATCAATCAATAATGCAGTTATTGAGCATTTTTGTAACTTGTTAATTCAAAACCCAACAGAAAGGGAACGATTTAGTCATGGCAATTCCAAAGTCTACACAAGATACACAGGTTATGAAATCGTAACTCCTGTCACCTGCTCACTGGGATAAAATGGGATTAATGTGATTCTGAAATAAGATTGTTTAGAGAAACTAGATATGGAAAAGGATAAAAGTAAACTTCATTCCCAAATTTGTTGAGATTGACTTTTTTGCAAAGTACAATACTGTGATTTATAAGGAATGTGTATTTGGCATTCGCATTCAGATTCCTCACATGTCTTTGGTCTTCACCATGTTTTCTAGCTCACAACTCCCAACCCCCTTGGAATTTCCTGAATGACAAGAGTCGTGGGAACATCTTCTGTTAATAATATTTGGTCTCTTACCCTCCTGAAATCACTTCAGAGACATGAAGATGAAAAGGGTGTCTTGTTCTTCATAACAAGCCTCTTTCCAAAACAATTGGGTTTATGTTAACGAGGTGACATTTGGAATGTAGCTAAGGAGGAGGCTGTTTGACAGGGAAACCAGCCTGAATAAAGAGTGGGAACTTCAGTCCTACCTCCTGATTTTTGAGGAAGGAGTAGGGGTAAGAGATTGAGTTAAATTACCAATGATTTAGTCAACTGTGCCTATGTAATGAATCTTCTATTAAAAACCCCAAAAGACACAGTTCAAAGAAGCTCCAGGCTGGTGAACAGGTAGAGATTTGGTGACAGTGATGCTCTTTCCCCATATCTTGCCTTGTGCATCTCTTCCACCAGTTTTCCCTAGTTATATGCCTTTATAATAAGCTGGCAATCAAGTCAGTAAAATGTTTATCTGAATTCTGTGATCTGCTCTACCAAATAACTTGACCTTGAGTAGGTGTTGGTGGAAACCTCTGAGTTAAGGCCAGTCTGTCAGAAGTACAGGTAACAACCTGGACTTGCAACTGGCATCAGAGTTCATGAAGGGGGTCATCGAAACTTCCAGTGTATTGTTGTTCAGTCACTGAGTTGTGTCCAACTACTTGTGATCCCACGGACTGCAGCACTTCAGGCTCCCCTGTCCTTCATTATCCCCCCGAGTTTGTTGAAACTCATCCATTGAGTTGGTGATGTTATCCAATCATCTCATCCTCTGCCACCCCTTTCTCCTCCTGCCCTCAGTCTTTCCCAGCATCAGAGTCTTTTTTAGTCTACAGCTGATCAGTTATAGGGTGATAACCTGGCTTGTGATTGACTTCTGAAGTGGGGGTGGGGAAATTTTGTAGAACTGAAACTTCAACCTGGGAAGCTAATGCTATTTCTGGGTAGAGAGTGTCAGAACTGAGTTGAATTGCCCCAGAACTGAGCTGGAGTCCAGAGAACTGCTTATTGGAGGTGTGGAAAAACTCACACACACACACACACACACACAACACACACACACACACACACACACATTGAATTTGGGTCTCAGAACCCAATTAGGAGTTTTATACATCAGGACCAGGAATTATACCTTGAAATAATATAAAGAAGGTGAAAGAATAATTTTTGCCCATTACTTTACACAGGGATGCTGTAGGCACAGTTGTACTTCTTTTCTTTTTTTTCGAGCCTCTTCCTCTCTGCTTCTCTGTATTCTGAGGCCTGAATTGACCCACTTTAATCCAAGCCATAGGACATGGGAACTCATCTCTAAGTCATGCATGATTTGCACAAGCAAGTATGCTTAGTCATATCTGACTCTTTGTGACCGTATAGACTGTAGCCCTGCAGGCTCCTCCGTCCAGGGGATTCTCCAGCCAAGAATGCTAGAGGGGTTTGCCATTTCCTCCTCCAGGGGATCTTCCCCACCCACCAGGCAGATTTTTCACTACTGAGCCACCTGCTCTAAGTCAATCAGTTGTAAATACCCATTCATTTTTAAGGGAATGGACACACCACCCCATAAGCAAAAAGAGCCAGCATCTGACACTTCTAAGTTCATACAGTGGGTGAGCATCACCTGTGTGTTAGATCATCCCATGCTCTATTACCCTAGCTACCCACTAACCCACTCTTATCTTGCTAGGATTTGCTTTATTAAACTTTTATTTCATCTAACATTGGGTCTAAGTTTTTGTTTTCCTACACCTGCCCTAAATTTTCATCACCTTTCCCTAGAAGCCAAAACGGTANTCGAAACTTCCAGTGTATTGTTGTTCAGTCGCTGAGTTGTGTCCAACTACTTGTGATCCCACGGACTGCAGCACTTCAGGCTCCCCTGTCCTTCATTATCCCCCCGAGTTTGTTGAAACTCATCCATTGAGTTGGTGATGTTATCCAATCATCTCATCCTCTGCCACCCCTTTCTCCTCCTGCCCTCAGTCTTTCCCAGCATCAGAGTCTTTTTTAGTCTACAGCTGATCAGTTATAGGGTGATAACCTGGCTTGTGATTGACTTCTGAAGTGGGGGTGGGGAAATTTTGTAGAACTGAAACTTCAACCTGGGAAGCTAATGCTATTTCTGGGTAGAGAGTGTCAGAACTGAGTTGAATTGCCCCAGAACTGAGCTGGAGTCCAGAGAACTGCTTATTGGAGGTGTGGAAAAACTCACACACACACACACACACACACAACACACACACACACACACACACACACACACACATTGAATTTGGGTCTCAGAACCCAATTAGGAGTTTTATACATCAGGACCAGGAATTATACCTTGAAATAATATAAAGAAGGTGAAAGAATAATTTTTGCCCATTACTTTACACAGGGATGCTGTAGGCACAGTTGTACTTCTTTTCTTTTTTTTCGAGCCTCTTCCTCTCTGCTTCTCTGTATTCTGAGGCCTGAATTGACCCACTTTAATCCAAGCCATAGGACATGGGAACTCATCTCTAAGTCATGCATGATTTGCACAAGCAAGTATGCTTAGTCATATCTGACTCTTTGTGACCGTATAGACTGTAGCCCTGCAGGCTCCTCCGTCCAGGGGATTCTCCAGCCAAGAATGCTAGAGGGGTTTGCCATTTCCTCCTCCAGGGGATCTTCCCCACCCACCAGGCAGATTTTTCACTACTGAGCCACCTGCTCTAAGTCAATCAGTTGTAAATACCCATTCATTTTTAAGGGAATGGACACACCACCCCATAAGCAAAAAGAGCCAGCATCTGACACTTCTAAGTTCATACAGTGGGTGAGCATCACCTGTGTGTTAGATCATCCCATGCTCTATTACCCTAGCTACCCACTAACCCACTCTTATCTTGCTAGGATTTGCTTTATTAAACTTTTATTTCATCTAACATTGGGTCTAAGTTTTTGCTTTCCTACACCTGCCCTAAATTTTCATCACCTTTCCCTAGAAGCCAAAACGGTATCAAAAAAGCATTGATTCATCAGGCCTGAAAGTTCTTCAACTGAAACCTCTAGAAGTGTGCTCAAGTTTTAGAGTTGATTATCACTGGGATTCTGATGCTAAAAATNTCCTACACCTGCCCTAAATTTTCATCACCTTTCCCTAGAAGCCAAAACGGTATCAAAAAAGCATTGAATCATCAGGCCTGAAAGTTCTTCAACTGAAACCTCTAGAAGTGTGCTCAAGTTTTAGAGTTGATTATCACTGGGATTCTGATGCTAAAAATAGATGCATCCATGAGAATCTTGATATTCATGTATTCAGAATAAATAATGTCATGAAGTTATATCGGGGAGCTATCTCTGTTTTGAGAAGATTCTTTTCATAAATTTTAAAAGCAGAGACAAGGCAGTGGATGTTGGCCTCATTTAGCTTATCCCAAAATTTGCATCACTTTAGAATGTAAGAGGAGAATTGGAGGATGTTAAACGATGGTATTGATTTAAGGACCATCTGCTACTCATTTGAGTCATAGAGAGAAGTGTTGTAATTTTAGCACATACAATGGATTTGACCACAGCATTCAGTGCTGTATATTTATATCTCTATAAGGATCTTGAAATGTTTAGTCTTTTTTCATGAGCATATTAATCAAACATTTTCTAAAGAGAAGAACATGGTAAAGTGTAAACTATTCATGTTATGTCACAGGATATACGTTTTAACTGTGAAAGAATCATAAGTAATGATGATGTGTTACAATATGACATAAAATGGATCATTAATATGCTTCTCTGATAATTAATGGTTCTTTACAAAGACAACAAAATTGTCCACTTTCGGCAGAGATTTTCCAGGCTAGTTGATTAATTTAAGGAAAATAACTGTAATTATTTCAGTGGCATGTTTCCCACTGGTAGAGAGATGACCACTTGCAAAAATAGTCTTAAACAAAAGGCTCAGAGTGCTCTTGTTACGTTTTAAGTTGTATTTGTGAAATGCAATCATACTCAATGACTGTTTTGTACCACAGTACAGGATATATCTCTCATATATGCCATAATGTTTCTGATTTAAAATATTCTAAATTTAATTCTAAATTAAATTATTTTTGATAAAATATTAAAAAAATTTTGTCTTGCTTGTATATTTTAAGATATACTTACGGGTTATCCAATAGCAGTATTACGGGATTAAGTTCTTTCTTTGGTCTATAATAAGCCCTGAGAGGAACAATAAAATTATATAGTCCATTTCCAGCTGTTTCAGCTGCAACTATAATTAGCTTATTTTTGAATCCATAGGCTTTTGCGTCCTCATAGTAGTTATGCTGGCAACTCTAGAGAAGAAAAATTATACACAGAAATACCATTTTTATACTCCACTAAAATTGGGTGAAAAAACTTAGGAGACAAAGAAATGTGAAATTAGTCCATCCTAGTGAATCCTTTGTTTTCTAATCAATTTGAAAATAGTTACACTTTTCTATGCCTAATTCTCCAGCCTGAAGGTGTGCATGGACAAAACCGGTGAATTCCAGGTATGGGGGAATGAAAAGACAGTGGTATGTGTGTATAACATTCTGCTGCAAAGCGGAACTTGCTGCTAGATGACATCTGGGAATCAATATTAAAGAATCATCATAATGTATATGTATATCAAAGCATCATGTTAAATACCTCAAGTATACATAATTTTTATTTGTCAGTCATAATTCATGAAAGCTGGAAAAATAATCTACCTCTGACTTTCATTTCCAGAAATAGAGTAACATTATAATTAATTAACCCTGCAACATTCCAAGAACTGAATACCAAAAGGATAGATATTAAAAGGGATATTTTTTCATTAAAAAACAAAAAATCTGTAAGTGTCTAAAAGTGTACCTGAGCTGGCAAGATAATGATGTAAATATTCAAAAGTAAAATACTAACAATAACAAGAACAACATAATAACACATTACCAAAATGTGTTTCCTGAGGGTATTTTGCTATTTCCAAGGGAGCTAGAATTTACTGGACTTGGCATTATTAAGTCAAGATCCTTTTAAATAAAATTATCTGCCTGGAGAACTGCTTTAGCATTCTGGCTTTTTAACCTTTATATCTTTACTTATGTTTCTTTTTATTTGGGGTGAGATTAGTTGATTCTCTGTGGATTCATGATCAACCCTGGAATATTCTCTGCCTTCATTCCTGAATAAAAAATTACAAAACATTTTTTGGGAACAAGCTACCTTGAGTCAGCAGAATCAATAAGCAACAGAATTAGACTCACAAATATTACAGACTTCCTTGTTACTAGATTCAGAATAGAAAATGAGCATGTTTACTACATTTAAGGAAATAGAAGAGAACAAGAGGATATTAGAAATATTCAGGTAGATGTTTAAAAAATTACAAATTACTCTGGAATTAAAATGCAAATTACTCTAGTCTGGAATTAAAAGGCATCACAACTTTAAACAGACATTCAAAAAATGATTTAAATTGCACATTCTGTTCATCTGAAGGGATCAACTGCATGATTGGGTTGAAGTAATTATTCAGAATACAGGGAGAAGAGAGAAAGTATGGAAAAAAATTAAGATGTGTGAGAAGACAGTGTCTAACACAAATTTAAACAGAATGTCTGAAAAAAAAGATGAGAATCACTATTCATGTAAAGATTGACTAAGGCTAGAATAAATGAAGCATGCAAATCACCAGGTTCTGGAAACCCAATGAATCCTAATCCAATAAATAAAGATAAATTCAGGGTTATACATATTGTCACACTGCAGGACAATCAAGACAAGAAAACCTTAAGAGCAGCCATAGAGAAAAGAGAACTGTACCTACAAGAAACACAAATTAGAATGATGGCTGACTTCTCACCAGCAGTGTGCAAGACAGAAGGCAGTGAAAAATTCCTAACATGTTTAAAGGGGGAAAAAAAAACCCAAAAACTCAGAACCTGGAATTGGATACCCAGCCAAACTAGGAAGGAGGACAAAATAAGGACATATCCAGAAAACTGAAATGCAAAGAATTGATCACTATAGGATTTCATTAGCAGGATTTCTAAAGCTGTAATCATGAAAGTGGAAAGATCAATCCAGAAGGAAGAATTAAGGCATAAGAAAGAACAGAGCACAGGAAATGATAAAGGAGGACAGCAGGTCCCCACTGGAAGTACCACTGGAGAACTGTTAAGTATAAACAGGATCTGAGGCCATATAAATTTAGGTCCTTTACAAAGAGATCATGGAAGGAGAAGGTGCCAGGTTGGGGCTGAGATTATTAAGTACTTCATTTTTATGAGCTCAAGTGAGGAAAAAGAACTACTTTAGTACATTTAGAAGCAGCATAATTAGGAAGAAAAAATAACACAAGGATATAACATGGAATTTATTTTTGATAAACCTTGTCCAGAAAGGAGCCTGCTGATGCTCAGGTAAAGCAGACTGGGCAACAAAATCCTTGCTCAGAGACTCCATAGATGCAGCAGGGTTGGCTGCCTAACCCTACCCTCTAATTACAAAGTGGGCACTCATTTGCAGAGCAGACTACCACCTCCAACCAGACTCCGATCAGTTCAGTTCAGTTCAGTTCAGTAGCTCAGTTGTATCGAACGCTTTATGGCCCCATGTACTGCAGCATGACACGCCTCCCTGTCCATCACCAACTCCCAGAGTTTATTCAAACTCATGTCCATTGAACAGGTGATGTCATCCAACCATCTCACACTCTGTGGACCCTTTCTCCTCCGGCCTTCACTCTTTCCCAGCATCAACGTCTTTTCAAATGAGTCAGTTCTTCCCATCAGATGGCCAAAGTAATGGAGTTTCAGCTTCAGCATTGGTCTTTCCAATGAATATTCAGGAGTGATCTCCTTTAGGATGGCCTGGTTAGATCTCCTTGCTGTCCAAGGGACTCTCGAGAGTCTTCTCCAACACCAAAATTCAATAGCATCAATTCTTCAGCACTCAGCTTTCTTTATAGTCCAACTCTCACATCCATACATGATTACGGGAAAAACCATAGCTTTGACTAGATGGACCTTTGTTGGCAAAGTAATATCTCTGCTTTTTAATATGCTATCTAGGTTGGTCATAACATTTCTTACATGGAGCAAGAGTCTTTTAATTTCATGGCTGCAGTAACCATCTGCAGTGATTTTGGAGGCTCCCAAAATAAAGTCTGCCACTGTTTCCACTGTTTTCCCATCTATCTGTCATGAAGTAATGGGACCAGATGCCATGATCTTAGTTTTCTGAATGTTGAGTTTTAAGCCAGATTTTTACTCTCCTCTTTCATTTACATCAAGAAGCTCTTTAGTTCTTCCTCACTGTCTGTCATAAGGGTGGTGTCATCTGCATATCTGAGGTTATTGATATTTATCCTGGCAATCTTGATGCCAGCTTGTGCTTCAACCAGCCCAGCGTTTCTCATGATGTACTCTGCATATAAGTTAAATAAGCAGGGTGACAATATACAGCCTTGATGTATTCCTTTCCCTATTTGGAACCAGTCTGTTGTTCCATGTCCAGTTCTAACTGTTGCTTCCTGACCTGCATACAGATTTCTCAAGAGGCAGTTCAGGTGGTCTGGTATTCCCATCTCTTTCAGAATTTTCCACAGTTTATTGTGATCCACACAGTCAAAAGCTTTGGCATAGTCAATAAAGCAGAAGCAGATATTTTTCTGAAATTCTCTTGCTTTATCGAGATCCAGTGGATGTTGGCAATTTGATCTCTGGTTCCTCTGCCTTTTGTAAATCCCCTTGAACATCTGGAAATTCGTGGATTAAGTACTATTGAAGCCTGGCTTAGAGAATTTTGAGTATTACTTTGCTAGCGTGTGAGAAGAGTGCAAATGTGCGGTCATTTGAGCATTCTTTGGCATTGCCTTTCTTTGGGATGGGAATGAAAACTGACCTTTTCCAGTCCTNATGTTATGAGGGATTGGGGCAGGAGGAGAAGGGGACAGAGGATGAGATGGCTGGATGGCATCACCAACTCAATAGACATGAGTTTGAGTGCACTCTGGGAGTTGGTGATGGACAGGGAGGCCTGGCATGCTGTGATTCATGGGGTTACAAAGAGTTGGACACGACTGAGCGACTGAACTTAACTGAAGAGACAAAAGAAAATTTAGTGGAGGTAAAGTTCCTTTATCCAACATGAAAGCTCTTTTTTGATGAAGAAATTTTATCTTTCAAACCAAGAAATTTCAAACCTAGTTAGAACTGTTTTTCATACATCATGAGCTAATACAGTAAAATGGAGAATATTTTGCAAATTTAGAAGTTGACAGTCTCCTCTATTACTTCAATGTCTTTTTTATTTTTCTAGAAATAAAAATTTTTCTGAAGTACATGTAAAGAAAGAATTTCTACCACAGCACCATTTCTAGAAATAAACTGAGGGTCAAACTGTTCCTTCTTCCTGTCAAATATTTCATAAATCTATTTGAGCGTTATTAATTTCCTAGAGAGTGAAATTATCTTCTGTGGATATGTCTAAGTTTCTTGTAATAGATATTTGAAAGTGTGAAAGATTAATAGAAGGAGTTTTCTACATTCCAATTATATTTCAGTATATTTTAGTTCAGTTCAACATTGACTGAACTTCTATTATATGAAAAATATTAGAAGTGCCTGAGTGATGTTACCATTACCACTAGGACTAGTACTATACACCTAATAGTAATTGATACTCACTGAATGCTGACTCTGCACAAACAATTGTGCTAAGCACATTTCTCCATTATCTCAATTAATCTTCATATGAACCCTATTTACAGATAAAGCATTGTAGGTCAGATGATTTTAAACAAAGCTGCTTGTACACAACCAGTGTAAAGTGAAACTGCCAAGGGATACAAATTCCTCTGGACTCCACTGTCAAGGCAGTTGAACATTGTGGTTTCCTTAAGAAATACCAACATAATACATGATAAGACAAGTAAACAAACTCTCCTATAGGCTAAAATGTGATCAATAGCTTAAATATTGATACTATTTATTATGGAATCTTAGTTAAATGAACTGTAGTTCATTCATTCATTCATTCAAAGCACTATTGATGTATATTAAATAAAAAAGATTGTTGAATGCTGAGACAAACAAGAGCTTAATGGAAGAAGCTGCATTACATGTTACTAAATAATCGATTGAACTTCAATATGGAAGTAGAAACACAAACTAAAGGTAGAAGGCACATTATAATTTAATAAAAGCATTATTACTTATTTTTAATAAAAATGAAAAATACAAACTGTATCCTTAAAGAAAAAAATGTAAAATATGATATATATTTATCATGGAAATACTGATATACATATTTTTTTCTTTAAGGATAAAGGCTAACATAGAAAAAAATGAAGCTGTAAATAGCTGTTGAAGCCAGAAATTCAAGGGTTTAGAATACTTTATCATCAAGAGAGATGCTGGCTAATAAGAAGAGCATTTTGACAGAAGTATGTAGGGCTGATTCTGGGATGTCCAGAAGGGAAGGACATTAGTTTTTCACGGCAAGCACAAATCCCAGTAAACCTTACAAACATACTCCAAGTTCGAGGACATTTCTTCATCTGGTGTAGTTTCATCTTCTGATTGATCACTTAGAAGATCACATGTTTGAATTGATGACGTGTCTGCAACCTCTAAAACGGGAGCAATGCTGGGTCTTCTGACTTCTTTACTTCCTTCTGTAGGAAGAGACAGGGTAGGGCCACTTGCTGATCTGCAGCTCGTGTCTTGCAAGTCTATGGCCACAGTACCTGGAACAATGAGATATGAAAATCCATCAAAGTGTTTGCCGCCTATAGGACTGGCAATCATTTAATGATTAAAGTGAGATGAAAAGCAGTCAGTATAACCAGGAAATATACTATGCACTGTTTACCCTTTAATCTCAAAAGTGATTTATTTCTTTTTAGTTTGAGCATTTCTACCCACAGGGATAAAAAATTTTGTATTTGTGCAAAAGTGTATTTGCTGCAACTAGGTCAATAGTATGAAACAAGATTTGTGAAATCATGAAATACTTAGACATTTAAATTTTAAAAATTGTTTAAATTTATATTTATTTTAAATTAATGAAAAATTTTGGTCCATTTCACTTTTATCAATCTCTCATTATATCTTTTCTCCTTATATTGTTATCTTTCTTTTACTGATTTATAACTACTTTTTAATATTAGAATAATTAATGTTTATATTTATTAAGCCCATCTCTGTGGCAAGACTGTATTCTTGTATTTAAGGGCTTCCCTGGTGGTGCAGAGGTTTAAGTGTCTGCCTGCAATGTGGGAGACCTGGATTTGATCCCTGGTCAGGAAGATCCCCTGGAGAAGGAAATGGCAACCCACTCCAGTATTCTTGCCTGGAGNGTATTCTTGTATTTAAGGGCTTCCCTGGTGGTGCAGAGGTTTAAGTGTCTGCCTGCAATGTGGGAGACCTGGATTTGATCCCTGGTCAGGAAGATCCCCTGGAGAAGGAAATGGCAACCCACTCCAGTATTCTTGCCTGGAGAATCCCATGGACGGAGGAGCTTTGTGGGCTACAGTCCATGGGTCGCAGAGTGGAACGCGACTGAGCGACTTCACTTTTACTTTCACTTTCTCTGTGGCAAGCACAATTCTAGGCACGCAAGATATTCAAGGAATAAGACAGATAATGTTCCTATGCATATGGATTTGTCTTTAAGATAATCAAATGGACAAAAAAATGGAAAAACTAATTCTCAATAATGCTAAATACCATGCAGAAAATAAAACAGAATTATGTTATGTGATGTAGTATAGTGGGACAGGAAGCAAGGGAGAGGATGAACTCTTCACCCAGTGATAAGAAGCTATACTCCGAAATCATTACATTTGATTTTTTGACATAAAAAGAAAATCATGAGCACACAAGTCATGGAAATGCCTTGAGGCAGTAAGAACAGAGAATTTAAATAGCTTAAGGCTTTGACTCCTTGAAATAGTCAAGGAATGGTAAATGGAAGAAACAAATTCCTCTGAGATTTTTAAGTAACATTTAAAAATTAGTATAAACATCAATTTATGGAAAGTGACTGTCTCTCCCTTTCTGGAGAAAAAAAGTCAATCTAATGGATGACTGCCACCATATTTCACAATCACTGACTTCATTTATGTATTTATGGATAGCTGGCCATCCTTCAGAAAGCCCTGAGTCTCCATTTTGTTTTATTTTTTGAAGCATCTATTAAAACGCTCTCCATTTCCTTGAAACTTCTGTCTGATCTTACAACCTTCTTCACTGTAAGAGCCTGAGATTTCAAAGGGAGAAAAAAAACCTCATGGGTTTTAGCATCTTTTTCTTTGTATCATGGACAAAGAAGTCAGCAACTGAATTCTAAAAACCTCCGAGAAATACCTTGCTGCTGGGAAAGACTGAGAGCAGGGGGATAAGGGGGTGGCAGAAGACAAGATGGGTGAATGGCATCATTGACTCGATGGACATGAGTTTGAGCAAGCTCCGGGAGCTGGTGATGGACAGGGAAGCCTGGTGTGCTGCAGTCACGGAGTCATGGTGTTGCAAAGATCAGACATGACTGAACAACAGAAGAAGGGATTAAAATAGGCAATGTTTCTGAATGTGAGAGCTGATAGAACCAAGACTGGGGAGACCATCTGAGTTCTCTATCTGGATATTTCTCAATATTGAAATAAACGTGGGACTCAAGATTCAGAGGCTAGGACCTCTGAAAATATTGTACATGACACTCAGATTAGAGGGAGCCTGGCGTGTCTGTTCTTAATGGGGAAGACTCTTTGAGGAGCATGACACAATGTGTTTAAAATGACTGCGCCTGAGAAAACAATCTGATGACCACCATCCTAAGCAAAGGTGACTGGCATCAGAAACTGTACACTCCAGTAACTTTTTAGCACCACAAATAAGGATTAATTTATAGTTCAATCATCTTGGGAGGGAGATGAGGATCCTAGAGAAAATGAGATTAACTTTTCCATTAATCAGGTGNCTAAGCAAAGGTGACTGGCATCAGAAACTGTACACTCCAGTAACTTTTTAGCACCACAAATAAGGATTAATTTATAGTTCAATCATCTTGGGAGGGAGATGAGGATCCTAGAGAAAATGAGATTAACTTTTCCATTAATCAGGTGAGTGGATCTGATTAAACATTAAATTTTATAAATTTGATTCATCAAAATAAAACCATATATGATCTGCATCTTAATATTATAAATTAAAATCCACATTTATGACATTTATCCTCTGCAAAGGACCACACTGCATAATTCAGAGGGAAAAGTGATCTTTTGAAGTAAGATTATTTTTATCTTTTGAAAAAAAGCTGTCTTTCTATTGAAGAAATCCTTCAATTCCCTATCTTCAACCAAGTAAACAAGAAAGCTTCAACAAACTTTTCACCTTTTATTTCTGTTTGGAAGGAAAGAGATACTCCCATATTTATGTAAAACTCAACCCTACTCTTGTTTTGAGAGTTAGATCCCCACCTACTTCCCAAGGAGCGATGTTCTCTGAATTTCACCCCCTTCCAACTATGTTTGTCTCCACATCACTTCCAGCTACCTCCTTATCATCTTCCTGCTCAACACAGGAAACTTGGTGACTTCCTGGTAATTCTGCCCATACTGATATTTGGCACCAAGCTGAGTATAGGGGGATGTGATCATGAGAAAGTCAACATTTAGCAGGGAAGACACAGTTTTAAAAGCGGTTACAATTACAGAAACAATTTCTTCTTTGAACCTTTCCTTCCCCTAACAAAACCTGGTTCTTCTCTGATATCTCTCCTTGCAATTCTGAAGGTTGCAACACCAAAAGAGTGTCTGTGTTTTACTAGTGGGGAAATACCCTCAAAGTTCTCATTGCTTCTTTCAGAGCATTTTCCCTCCACCCGTTATGATATCCCAGCTCTGTATCATTCATCTTCCGAGTCCATTACCCACTGTCTTTCACTGTTTTCCTTGTACACCAAACCTGTGTTGACTTAACTAGTTTTGTTTTGTAACTTGACTTACAATCTTATATTAGTTTCAGGTGTACAACACAATGATTCAATGTTTTTATAGATTATACCCCATATAAGTTATTATAAAGTATTGACGATATTCCTTGTGCTATACATTTATCCTTGTATCTGGTAGTCTGTACCTCTTAATTCTCTTCACCTATTTTGCCACTGTCCCCACTGCTAACCACTAGTTTCTTCTCTGTGAGTCGCTATTGCTGTCAGTTCAGTTCAGTTCAGTCACTAAGTCGAGNGGGGTCTACAGAGGCCCCAGCTGCACCCAGGCCCCGCATCTGAGGCGGACGCAGCACAGACGTGCAGAGAGAAGGCGTGAGCGCGTCCGCGGGGGCGCCCAGCCAGGGGCTCGCTGGGAGCACAGCCGGGGTGCTCCTCCCTGGGAGGCGGGGCCTTCGGGTCGCCTGCTCGGAGGACTGAAGCAGCCACACCGCGGGGCGGGCGCACGGCAGGTGCTCTCTTGTAATGGGGCCTCTGGGGCTGCAGTGAGCAGGAGGCTTTGGGGGGAGTCCCAGGCTCGGCCCTGAGGCAGGTCTGACTCAGAGTCAGGGTGGGGGGCTGGTGGGAAGACAGGTCGGATGCAGAGACAGACACGCAGGGGAGTCAGCGCCCCGGCGGACGCGGCAGGGAGGCCTGGCGCAGCGAGAGTGGAGTCCCTGTGCCGCAGCGAACCCAGCGCGGCCCGAGAAACAGACACTGTTTCAGACGCCCTGACCGCTGCATGGTGAGCCGCGGGTGTGTGCTGCTCTGTGCCGTGCAGTCTGTGATACCAACATGGACCCCCGGGCGGCAGCCCAGCACAGGCTCTCCCCGCCCAAGGCCAGCCTCGGGCCCTGGAGGCCCAGGCAGGCACGCGGTGCTGGAGAGGAAGCGCTCAGGCAGAGCCTGGGCATGCTGCCGACTCAGATCCAGTCCCGGCAACACCGCGTGCCACACACCCGCTTGTTTTCCTCACGTGTGTACCGGTGACACTCACACTATCTTGCTGCCTAGTAAGTGTGCGCCGGCATGCTGTCTAAGAACAGCGTCCGTGCCTTCATTTAAAGCATGCCTTATCGCTAAAAGCTGCTGACCATCACCTGAGCCCTCTGCTGCTGCTGCTGCTAAGTCGCTTCAGTCGTGTCCGACTCTGTGCGACCCCATAGACGGCACCCCACNCAACTCTCACATCCATACATGAATACTGGAAAAACCATAGCCTTGACTAGACAGACCTTTGTTGGCAAAGGAATGTCTGCTTTTTAATATGCTGTTTTGTTATATATTCTACTTATTTCTTTCTTTAACTTTTTTCTTTTGTATTGGAATACAGTTGACTAACAATGTTGTGTTAGTTTCAAGTGGATAGCACGTGATTCAGTTATTGCCCTTTTGAATTCTTTTCCTGTTTAGGCCATTACATAGTATGGAGCAGAGTTCCCTGCACCAAACAGTAGGTTATCCATTTTAAATATGACGGTGTGTACATGTGTATACAATCCCAAACTTCCTATCTTTCCCCAGCCCTGCCCTCTCCCCAGTAACTATGGTTAGTTCTCTAAGTTTTTGTGAGTCTATTTCTGTTTTATAAACAAGATCATTTGTATCATATTTTTTTTAGATTCCACATATAAGCTATATCATACAATATTTCTCTTTTGTCTGGCTGACTTCACTCAATATGACAATCTTTAGGTTCATCCAAGTTGCTGCAAATGGCATTATTTCACTGCTTTTCACTGTTGAGTAATATTCCATTGTATATATGTGCCACATCTTTATCTCTTCTTCCACTCATGGCCACTTAGGTTGCTTCTACTTCTTGGCTACGGTAAACAGTGCTGTAACATCAATGTGCATGTGTCTTGTCAAATTATGTTTTTCTCCAGATATATGCCCATGAGTGGGGTTGCTGGATCTTGTTTTAGTTTCTTAAGAAAACTCCATACCATTTTCTATAGTGGCTGTACGAAATTACATTTCCACTAACAGTGTAGGAGGGGTCCCTTCTCTCTACACTCATTTATTGTTTGTGGATTTTTTTTTTTTGATGATACACATTTTGATTGGTGTTAGGTAATATATCATTTTAGTTTTGATTTGTATTTCTCTAAAATTTAGTGAAGTTGAACATCTTTTCATGTGGCTTTTGGCCATCTGTAGGTCTTCTTTGGAAAAAATGTTTAGGTCTTCCACCCATTTTTGGATTGGGTTGTTTGTTTTGATAACATTCGACTTTATAAGCTGTTTGTAAATGTTGGAGACTTATCTCTAGTTGGTCACATCATTTACAAACATTTTCTCCCATTCTGTGGGTTGCCTTTTCATTTTCTTTATGGTTTCCTTTACTGTGCAAAAGTTTTTGAGTTTAATTAGGTCCGCCTGCAATGCGGGAGACCTGGATTCGATCCCTGGGTTGGGAAGATCCCCTGAAGAAGGGAAAGGCTACGTACCCCAGTATTCTTGCCTGGAGAATGTCATGAACTGTATAGTCCGTGGGGTCACAGAGTCGGACATGACAGAGTGACTTTCACTTTCAGGTCTCATTTGTTCATGTTTATTTCCATTACTCTTATGCAGCAAAATTTTATGACAGTTGTCTAGACCCAGTTTCCTTAAGTTGTATTCTGACATTTTGTCATAAACCCCTCTGATCTGGCATTCCTCAACTTACCACTTCACTGAAAGAGCTCTTATTGAGATAAAGAGCAATCACTTTTTTACTAAATTCAATGGCCAGTTTTCAATCCTCATGTTTTATGACCATTACAGTCATTAAACATGGCTCTTCACCATGCCTTCTCCACACACTGGATTCATTTGTATTCCAGGACAAGACACTCAGTTGGTTTCCCTTTCAGTAGCTCCTTCTTTGTTTCTTCTGCTGGTTTCTTCTCATTCCCTTGATATTTAATATTGACACATTGCAGGATTTGGTCCTTTGTCTTCATTCCTTTTCTGCCCACAATCATTATCTCAATGATCTTGTTCAGTCTCATGACTTTAAACATAATACATAATATAGGTGAAGAATCCACCTGCTAATGCCAGAGACCTGGGTTTGATTCCTGGGTCAGAAAGATCCCATGGAGGAGGAAATGGCAACCCACTCTAGTGTTCTTGCCAGGAAAATCTCATGGACAGAGGAGCCTGGTGGACTACAGGTGGACTATAGTCCACAAAGATTCCATATATTCTCAGGAATCCAAAGTTAATTTTTTCAGCATACACCTTGCTCCTGAACTCTAGACTCATTTCAGTTTTTTTTTTTTTATAAATTAATTTAGTCAGTTTACAATGTTGTGTTAATTTCTGCTGTACAACAAAATGACTCAATTATACACATATTGTGCATATTAAGTCATGTCCTACTCTTTGTGACCCCATGGACTGTAGTCCACCAGGCTCCTCTGTCCATGGGATTTTCCTGGCAAGAACACTAGAGTGGGTTGCCATTTCCTCCTCCACGAGATCTTTCTGACCCAGGAATCAAACCCAGGTCTCTGGAACTGGCAGGTGGATTCTTCACCACTGGGCCACCAGGGAAGCCTATACACATATAGATATTCTTTTTGAGATTCTTTTCCATTATGGTTTATCACAAGATATTGAATATAGTTCCCTGTGCTATACAGTAGGACCTGAACTCTAGACTATTATATTGAATCTTTTATTTGACATTTTTGTCTCAATATCTAACAAATGTGAAATGCACTACATTCCAAACTGAATTCTACATCTCCACTGGTTCCTTCCATACCTTTCTCATCTAAATGGATGGCCATTCCCATTTTCCTGCTGCTTACACTAAAAACCTAACTTAGTGAAACTCAATGAAACTATGAGCCGTGCCTTGTAGGGCCACCCAAGATAGACAGGTCATGTTGGAGAGTTCTGACAAAATGTGGTACACTGGAGAAGGGAATGGCAAACAACTTCAGTATTATTGCCTTGAGAACCCCATGAACAGTATGAAAAGGCAAAAAGATATGACAGTGAAAGATGAACTCCCCAGNACAGGTCATGTTGGAGAGTTCTGACAAAATGTGGTACACTGGAGAAGGGAATGGCAAACAACTTCAGTATTATTGCCTTGAGAACCCCATGAACAGTATGAAAAGGCAAAAAGATATGACAGTGAAAGATGAACTCCCCAGGTTGGTGCCCAAAATGCTACTGGAGAAGAGTTGAGAAATAACTCCAGAAAGAATGAAGATACAGAGCTAAAGAGAAAACAATGTCCATTGGTGGATATGACTGGTGATGGAAGTCAAGTCCCATGCTGTAAAGAGAAATATTGCATAGGAACCTGGAAGTTAGGGTCATGAATCAAGGGAAATTAGAAATGGTCAAACAGGAGATGGCATGCGTGAACATTGACATTTTAAGAATCAGTGAACTAAAATGGACTGGAATGGGTGGATTTAATTCAGATAACCATTATATCTACTACTGCGGGCAAGAATTCCTTAGAAGATATGGAGTAGCCATCATAGTCAATGAAAGAGTCCAAAATGAAGCACTTGGATGTCCTCTCAAAAATAACAGAATGATCTCTGTTCATTTCCAAGGCAAACCATTCAATGTCAGAGTAATCCAACTCTATGCCCTGACCAGTAATGATAAAGAAGCTGAAATTGAAAGGTTCTATGAAGACTTACAAGACCTTCTAGAACTAGCACCCAAAAAAGATGGTCCTTTTCATTATAGGGGACTGGAATGCAAAACTAGGAAGTCAAGAGATACTTGGACTAACAGGCAAATTTGGCTTTGAAGCAGGGCAAAATCTTATAGAGTTTTGCCAAGAGAACACACTGATCATAGCAAACACCCTCTTCCAACAACATAAGAGAAGACTCTACACATGGATATCACCAGATGGTCATTACCAAAATCAGATTGGTTATATTCTTTGCAGCCAAACAGGGAGAAGCTCTTGACAGTCAGCAAAAATATGACCAGGAGCTGACTATGGCTCAGATCATGAACTCCTTATTGCCAAATTCAGACTTAAACTGAAGAAAGTAGGGGAAACCACTGGAC
>SJYV01010245.1:336109-399790 GCA_006410875.1 Neotragus pygmaeus | reverse complement strand
AGCCAAACAGGGAGAAGCTCTTGACAGTCAGCAAAAATATGACCAGGAGCTGACTATGGCTCAGATCATGAACTCCTTATTGCCAAATTCAGACTTAAACTGAAGAAAGTAGGGGAAACCACTGGACCATTCAGGTATGGCCTAAATCAAATCCCTTATATTTATAATCCCTTATATTTATAGAGTGAAAGTGAGAAATAGATTCATGGGATTAGATTTGATAGATAGAGTACCTGATGGACTACGGATGGAGGTTCATGACATTGTTCCGGAAGCAGTAATCGAGATCAACCCCAAGAAAAAGAAATGCAAAAAGGCAAAATGGTTGTCTGAGGAGGCCTTACAAATAACTGAGAAACAAAGAGGGGTGAAAGACAAAAGAGAAAAGGAAAGATATACCCATTTGAATGCAGAGTTCCAAAGAATAGCAAGGAGAGATAAGAAAGCCTTACTCAGAAAATAAGAGATACAAGGGAACATTTCCTAAAAAGATGGGCACAATAAAGGACAGAAATGGTATGGGCCTAGCAGAAGCAGAAGATATTAAGAAGAGGGGGTAAGACTACACAGAAGAACTAAACAAAAAAGATCTTCATGACCCAGATAACCATGCTGATGTGATCACTCACCTAGATCCAGACATCCTGGAATGTGAAGACAAGTGGGCCTTAGGAAACAAAGTTAGTGGAGGTGATGGAATTCCAGCTGAGCTCTTTCAAAACCTAAAAGATGATACTGTGATATTGTAAAGTAAAATAAAGTAAATAAATAAATAAATAAATAAATTTTTAAAAAAAGAAAGAAAGAAAGTGCTGCACTCAATATGACAACAAATTTGGAAAACTCAGCAGTGACCATAGGACTGAAAAAGATCAGTTTTCATTTCAATCCCAAAGAAAGGCAATGCCAAAGAATATGCAAACGACCACATAATTGCTCTCATCTCACATACTAGCAAAATAATGCTTAAAATTCTCCAAGCCAGGCTTCAACATTACATGAACTGTGAACTTCCAGATGTTCAAGCTGGATCTAGAAAAGATAGAGAAACCAGAGATCAAATTGCCAACATCTGTTGGATCATCAAAAAATGCAAGAGAGTTCTAGAAAAACATCTATTTCTGCTTTATTGACTTTGCCAAAGCCTTTGATTGTGTGTATTACAATAAACTGCAACGTTCTTAAAGAGATTGGAATGCCAGACCACCTTACATGTCCCCCTGAGAAACGTGTATGCAGGTCAAGAGGCAACAGTCAGAACCAGCCATGGAACAACAGATTGTTTCTAAATCGGGAAAGGAGTACGTCAAGGCGGTATACTGTCATCCTAGTTATTTAACTTATATGCAGAGTACATCATGTGATACACTGGACTAGAAGAAGCACAAGCTGGAATCAGGATTGCTAGGAGATATATCAATAAACTCATATACGTAGATGATACCATCCTTATGACAGAAAGTGAAGAGCAACTAAAGAGCCTCTTGCTGAAAGTGAAAGAGGAGCGTGAAAAGGCTGGATTAAAACTCGACATTCAAAAAGTGAAGTTCATGGCATCAAGTTCCATCACTTCATGGCAAACAGATGGGGGGACAATGGAAACAGTGACAGACTTTATTTTCTTGGGTTCCAAAATCACTGCAGATGGTGACTGCAGCCATGAAATTAAAAGATGCTTGCTCCTTGGAAGAAAAACTATGACCAACCTAGACAGCATATTAAAAAGCAGAGACATTGCTTTGCTGATAAAGTTTTATCCAGCCAAAGCTATGGTTTTTCCAGTAGTCATGTATGGATGTGAGAACTGGACCATAAGGAAAGCTGAATGCTGAAGAATTGATGCTTTTGAACTGTGGTGTTGGAGAACTCTTGAGCATCCCTTGTATAGCAAGGAGATACAACCAGGCCATTCTGCAGGAAATCAGTCCTGAATATTCACTGGAAGGACTGATGCTAAAGCTGAAACTCCAATATTTGGCCACCTGATGAGAAGAACTGACTCACTGGAAAAGACCCTGATGGCAGGAGGAGAAGGGGATGACAGAGGACAAGATGGCATCATATTTGATGGATATGAATTTGAGCAAGCTCTGGGAGTTGGTGATGACAGAGAAGGCTGCCGTGCTGCAGTCCATGGGTTCACAGAGCACTGGACACGACTGAATGACTGAAATGAACAGAACTGATACTAAAATCCTTGAGTTCTTCATACTTCTCTATTACAGCTCACTTCTAATTCAAGAATACATTTAAATCAGTTCTAATGAGTTGGATGAAACTGGAGCCTATTATATAGAGTGAAGTAAGCCAGAAAGAAAAACACCAATACAGTATACTAATGCATATATACGGAATTTAGACAGATGGTAACAATAACCCTGTATGCAAGACAGCAAAAGAGACACAGATGTATAGAACAATCTTTTGGACTCTGTGGGAGAGGGTGAGGGTGGAATGATTTGGAAGAATAGCATTGAAACATGTATAATATCATAGGTGAAACAAATTGCCAGTCCAGGTTAGATGTATGATACAGGGTGCTCAGGGCTGGTGCACTGGGATGATCTAGAGGGATGGAGAGGGAGAGGGAGAGGGAGGAGGAAGGGGTGTTCAGGATGGGGAACACATGTACACCCTTGGCAGATTCATGTTGATGTATGGCAAAACCAATACAATATTGTAAAGTTAAAAAAAAGATAGATTGATCATAAAAAAAAAATAATGGCACCCTACTTTCAAAGTATACCCATAATTTTTTCTCTCCTACCACTTCCACTAGAAAATATATTGGATCCTTGACCCTAAGCATCTATTGTTAACATCAGCCACAGTGATTTTGTGAAGATGAAGTTCAGCATAGGTGAGACCATGCCATTGCTTTGCTGAAAACCCTGTGATGACTCCCACTTCACTCCGAGTAGAAGCTACAACTCTTACATTGACTTAAAGAGCCCAGCATGATCTGGCCCCTTTTTACCTCTCTCCTTACCTCTCCTGCACTCTTACCATCAAATCACTGTGTTTGCATCATGAGGGCCCCTTTATTGATCCTGGAGCACATCAATCAGGTTCCTACCCCTCCTGTAGGGCCCTTGTACCAGCTATTATCTCTCCCAGGAATGCTTTTCCTTCAGATATTCACAGGCATAATGCCCCTATTTTCTTCAAGTATCTTCTCAAATGCCACCTTTTCATTGAGGCCTACAAGCCACCTAAAAATTCAATTCTCCTAGAATTCATACACGCTTTTTGCTAACTCTGTTTTCTTTTCACCTTTATCTTACTACTTATCACCTTCTAATCTACTAAATACTTATTTTTATATGTATTGTTTATGGCCAGACTTCCCCATGATACAATGTTAGCTCTGGAAGCAAGGAATTTTCATATGTTCTCTAATTAATCGCAATTACTTCTTCTTAATTTGGAGTATAACTGCTTTACCATGTGTGTTAGTTTCTGCTGTACAAAGAAGTGAATCAGCTAATGTATACATATAGACCCTCCCTCCCGAGTCACACTCCCTCCCCATCCCCAGTCATCTAGGTCACCACAGAGCACCGAGCTCAGCTCCCTGTGTTGCAGCAGCTTCACACTAGCTATCTATTTTACATATCATAGTGTATATCTGTCAATGTTACTCTGTCCATTTGTCCCACCCTCCCATCACAAATACTTGTGAGAGTTCCTGGCATGGATTAGGTACTCAACAAGTAATTCTTAGACATGTGAAACCAACAAGTAAAACTTCTATAGAGGATAAAATATGTTGTATCGGTGACAATCTGAGTTACCTAACAAAGTCCAAGCAGGGCCATGAAATATGTCTCAGAGGGAGTGATATTAAGACTGAGATGGAAACGATCAGAGGTAGTTACATAAGCAAAGTTGGGGGCTGGGGAGCAGATCCTCTCAGAGGAAACAGGGCATCAAGGCCCATTGGTAAAAAGCCATTAGGAAAGACTGAAATGAATTAAAATGATTGGGGCTAAGGAGAGCAGTTGAAGGGATGATGAAAAACTATTAGTGAAGTCTAAAAGAAATTTAATATGATTGGGACTTAGGATAGCAACTGAAGGAATGGCAAAATGTGGGAGTAAAAATATAAGAAGGAATTATTTTAAAGAGATACTTAAAAGTGATCATGTAATTTATCTTCTAAACGAGGGTATTCCTAAGAATCAAGGTGGATTTCTCTTCATAATGACACCAGGACAATGTATATAATCTGGTACTGTCCTGGGAACACAAGGACTGCTTCAAGTTTTTTGTTTTTTTTTTTTTAAAGAGAGATTTTGTTCATCCAATTGTAAACCATTTTATAGTATAAAATTTAGGTTTTTTTCCCAATAGCTAATTGGAAAAGATTAAAGATTAATGCAGGAGCGTGATTATAACATTATGTAAAAATTGTTACTCTGGTAGCAAGGTGGAGAAGAGTGCAGGGCAGCAAGGCTGGAGGCATAGAGAAGAGACTGCAGGGATTCTGCAGTGGAAGGACAGGACGATGGAGACTCAGACCAACCAAACTGAGCATGGACATGGCAACGAATGACTTTAGAGGCCACTTGATCAAATTTAGTGGAATTCAGTGAAATACAAAGAATAAGAAGAGAAGAATAGTGAAACGTGAGAATTCTGTCATTACAAATCAAAGGATGATGATATCACACTTTTTAGCAAAAAAAAGAAACAATGAAGGAGGAAATTGTTTTGAATGAATATAGAAAGATTAGCTTAATTTGAATATACCGCATTGGTTTTTCCAGTGCTTATCTGATTTTTCCAAATAGCCCATGGACAGTTGAATATGTTGTTGTGAAAAGAGATCTGAGGTCATGATTTAGGTAAGGGGATCAATTTATGGAAAAGAATTGAATGTTTAAGAGCAGACGTGACAATTTAGGGAAAATGAATGTGCAGGGTGCAGAGGAAATAGCACTAGAGCGCTTTAAGAACGTGGTCAATATTGCCATATACTGTGACGATTCCAATGGATTTAGTGAGGAAGAGTAGAGCCTTGCCAGAGCAGCTTCAATTGTATACTGGCTGCAGATTTCAGACTGAACTGGTAGAGACATGAGGGAATGGTAAGATTTCAAGCCAGCAACTGAAGCCAAAACTTGGAATTTATCTGTGAAGATGTGAAGGTATGAGGTCCAGAAGTGTGTGTGCGTGTGTGTGTGTGTGTAGAGAGAGAGACATGAAAAGAGTCAGAGAGAGAGAAGCAGGGAGGAAGAACGAATTGGTGATTAAAAAAAAAAAAAAAGAATTCAAGTAATGAGGATTAATAAAAAAGTGAAGTCCCTAAGAGGGAAATGGAGAATAGCTTGCTGCATGCTGCTGCTGCTAAGTCGCTTCAGTCGTGTCCAGCTCTGTGCGACCCCATAGACTGCAGCCCACCAGGCTCCCTCGCCCCTGGGATTCTCCAGGCAATAACACTGGAGTGGGTTGCCATTTCCTTCTCCAATGCAGCAAAGTGAAAAGTGACAGGGAAGTCGCTTAGTCGCATTCGACTCTTAGCGACCCAATGGACTGCAGCCCACCAGGCTCCTCCATCCATGGGATTTTCCAAGCAAGAGTACTGGAGTGGGTTGCCATTGCCTTCTCCGGGCTTGCTGCATAAGTGAAGGTATTTATATTAAAATATTATAAGCTAAAAGAAGGAACACATTTTCCTTGTGATAGAAACTAAGTGCATGTAGGTTTGTATGTAGTTTGGTGACAAAATTTAATGGACGTTCTTATTTGTCTGAATCTTTTTAAAAAAATTTCTATGTCACAGAAGCCAACTCAGTAATAATTAGATAAAAGATTGTGGAATCTGGGGAAACATAGAGAGAATCTGAAAGAGCCATTAGTGATACCTGAATGTAAAACTTACAAAGAAATACAGAAGTGTCTGGTGTTTATATTCTAATCAGATATATGAAACTATTGTTAGAAGTTTTGAACTATTTAATTTCTTACCAGTTTAACAGATTAAAAATTTTGTTTTGTATATTTAGTTATTTGGTTACACCAAGTTTGTAATACCAACAAGTATATTTTAAATTTGACCTTGGAATTTTTAGCAAAACAAATATACTTCTTATTCTTTTTAAGAAGGAAATTAATTATATTTTCAAATTTACTTGTACTTACCCATGCTGGCAATTATGCTATGTACAGGCAATCTAGATGGTCCATGATAAAATGACCTTGGTACATTGCTTTTTTTCTGATGGTCATGGTTTTTAAATGCTGAATTCTCTTCTTTGGTAATATTAATATAAAAACATGTATCTGTGGCATTCATAATATATCGAGGACCTGGATTCAGCAAAATGTTTTTATTATCCTCCCTCCTAATACCAATCAAGCAGACACCAAACCTTAATTTAAAAAAGAAAATAAAGGAGTTTAAGTTTAAAGTTCAGCAAAGATCTTAGTTTTTTTCTTAAGCTTGCATATTAAGAAAATAAGTAAACTATTAAAAGGCAAAGGGAAATTTAAACCACAAATAGGAAGATTTTAAAGCTTGAAAAGATCCTGTAAGTTCAAATTTCTTGTCTTTATAGAAGAAAACAAACCAAAAAACACCCCCCACCAATATCTTTAGTGTGTTGTGAAATCAATTTAGATACTTAAGACTATATATATATTTTTTAATAAAAAAAGAATGGAATAAAAGATAAAACATCAAAGCAAGTATCATTTAGAAAGGGCATAGTTTTGGGGGGGGTAAATTTTGTGTTTATACTGGGTCTTACCATCAAATGTATATCTTAATTTGGCCAAAAAAATAAAACAGTATTTTAATTAACACTTTAAAATTTAGATCTATATAAAAGATTCATTTTCTTGTGAATTTCTACAGCATTAAAATGTTTTCAAAGATAATTGAAAAGATGCTAAAGTCAATACTGTGCTTCCCTGGTGCCTCAGACAGTAAAGAATCTGCCTGCAATACAAGAGACCTGGGTTTGATCCCTGGATGAAGAAGATCCCCTGGAGAAGGGAATGGCAACCAGCTGCAGAATTCTTGCCTGGAGAATTCCATGGAGAGAGGAGCCTGGTGGGCTATAGTCCAAGGGGTTGCATAGAGTTGGACATGACTGAGTGAATAACGCTTTCACTTTCAGTCAATATTCTGACTAAATTATACTTTATACCCAAGAGTCTTAACTTGTAGAGACCATACAAAAGGTGAGAATTCAAATGTCTCAATAATTATGATAATAATTCAAAAATACTTCAATATGAGCACCAATATGGGTTGCATTATGGAAAACTGGATGTAAATTAATATTTTAATTCCATTCTGAGATGGAAACATACTTTTTGTGTGCATGGAAAGAAGCATATGTGAAGCTCTTTCCTTCATATTCAGCAAAAAATGTGCTTTCTTCCAGAACGATGTGGTACACTTCATTCCCAGAGCATCTGCCGTACATCTTCTGCCACTGTTCTGGCGACTGCTGGCCTTCTCTGCAACAGAAGCACACACACATACACACGCACAGAGACAAACAGTGAATGTGGCTCAAAGCACAGACGCTGTCCTACATACTCCAGAGTTTTCCAGCTTCAGGGAGGAACAAGCACAGTTCAAAGAAATATCTGTGTGGTGTTCAAAGTGATGACGTGATCACCAAATATTTACAAAGAGTCACCTACAAGAATTTCAAAACTACAGAATATAGATGCTTGCTAAATGGTAACTTCTTTAAAAGAATTTCACAATCCAATTAATAAAAGCATTTATTGTGATCATGAACCAGTGAGCTATAGCAAATGAATTTTAGACTTCGTTTATGTATATCATGTCACGCACAGCCTGTATATAATACTTGTCTTATAGTTTCAATAAACTATAATATAGCCCACTAAATTCCACTTATAATACCTGCTTGGCCCCTGTATGTTTTTGACTTTGCTTTGTATTTAAAATTATAAATATATACGTCTCAACTTATCAGTTTGATTTCATTAAAAGAATACTCTTTCTGTCCAAATCATAGCAATGGCATCCTCCCAATTGTGTAGAAGTTAACAAAAGATACGTTTTGTGATAAAAGAATCTCTGAAAGAGATTTTCAAAAGTACTTTCTAAAAAGAAGATAAGTTTATCATAGAAAATGTAGTTTCTTTCCCCCCACCCCCAGAATAGCCTGTTCAGTGGCTTTAGAAATGTATCAAAAATTCAACTTATGCAAAATTTATTGTAAAGATACATGAATGATTTTCCATTTTGTACAATAAATTCGACTTGGTGAATAAAGCTTATGAACTCTGTTAAGTACAAAAAATACACATTCTAGAATAAATGTGATACATTTATTAAAATCAAAAATATTTCACCATAATCTGTAGCTTCTGCACAGATTAAAGTCATATCTATCATATTTTTAACTGAGTTTTATTTGAAGGGTTACTGGGAGATAAACATTTATAAATAATTTCAAAGTGTAAGGTTTTTTTTTTTAATGTATATTTTCCAGGTATGTTTCATTTGTACTTCATCCCTTCTGGAAAGTAAAAGTCGCTCAGTCGTGTCCAACTCTTTGTGACACCATGGACTGTGGAATTCTCCAGGCCAGAATACTGGAGTCGGTTACCATTCCCTTCTCCAGGGATCTTCCCAACCCAGGGATCAAACCCAGGTCTCCTGTACTGCAGGTGGAGTCTTTACTGCTGACCCACAAGGGAAGCCCAAGAATACTGGAATGGGTAGCCTATCCCATCTCTAGCAGATCTTCCTGACCCAGGAATCAAACTGGGGTCTCCTGCATTGCAGGCAGATTCTTTACCAACTGAGCTATCAGGGAAGCTTAAGACTTAAGATCTTGGGCCTTGGAGTCTGACTGCCTGATCTGATCCCTAACTCTACAATTTTGGTCGAGTTATTTAACTTCCCTATGATACTTTACTTCCCTAAAAAAAAAAAAAAAAAGAAAATTATCCATGTTACTGGGTTGAATTAAATGAGATAGTACAAATAAATAATTTAGAAGTACAAATTAATCATTTAGCAGATTTGGGGAGCAGAGTAATCTTCAGTAAATGTTAGTTTACATTATTATTTTGCTGGTATATCTTCTTCATTGCTGAATTTTGGAGCCACTTTCAACATTCCTAGTCAATAATATGAACAATATTACTCTTCAAGCCTTTACCCTTTTTTTCTATAATATTAATATATTTTTGGAAATAGGGAAATATAAAACAAAACACATTTGACTATGGAATACATATGGCTACATCTAACTACTGTTTCCTAAGAATGATTATTTTTGGTGGAGAATACCTTTCCTTTGACAAATAAAAACAAAGCTATCTTTGATATGTACCATACTGCTGCTTGGCAAGATAGCACTTGGCAAAGAGAGAATCCATTTAAAGGCTGAAAACACAAGAGAAGGTGCCAGTAATTCATCAGGGTTTGTTTGGCATCTGAAAGGCAGCATAGGGTCAAATAATAGTCGCATAAAGGCACTAAGAGCTGTTCAAGCGAATCACAAATCTAATTCCAGCTGCTGAAATGGAAATGCAACGTGATAACTTGGAAGAAAACAGAAAAGGAGGGATTTGGACAAGGATGACTGTAATGAATATCCTTAAATCACTTGCTTGTCTTCATGCTATTTCATAATGGTACCTTTTTACCAAACGTTTTTTAACGAGTCTCTAATTTCAGCTAATTGTAAATATACAGAATTTTTTCCTTTTCACTTCATGTTAATTGCTTGAGAAATGTTGGAACTTAGCCACTCCATCTTCTACTGATGGGTATGTCTGGGTCTCACTTATTAATTCCTACATGAAATATTTATTGAGCACTTGGGATGTGCCAAGAAAAGTTCTAGATTTCAAGGCTAAGGCACTTGACAAAAGGGCAGAAATGCTTTCTTTCTTGAAGCCTCTAGTGAAGGAAAACTGGCAGTAAAGCAAATTATGTGTTGGAAGTGGTAAGTGGTAGGGAGAAAAAAGAGAGGGAAATTTTCAGGGCTGGGTTGGAAAATAAATGCATAATCGAAGAAGACCTCCCTGAGAGAATAACATCTAAGTAAAAATCCTGAAAAGAGTGAGAGAGATAACCATAGCAGAGAAGACTGTTTAAGGCAGAAGCAACAGCAAGCACTTCCCTGGGGCAGGGCGGTGCCCGGTGTGGCTGAGGAAAAGCAAGGAGGAGGAAATGAGGCCAGAGAAATAACTGGCAGGGCAACGGGTCTTACGATCATGTTGGGCTTATTGGGAAAATTTGCAAAGATTCTGATTTATATTTTGCAGAAAATCCTTCTGGTCGTTGTTCTGAGAATAGACTGAAGCAGTGGCAATGATCAGTGAGGACTTTACCACAAGGATCCAACCAGAAGGTGATGGCTTTGGACCAGGGGAGATTCTGGGTGTGTTCTGAAGATGGACCTAGGCGTTTTTGCTGACATAAAAGAAAAATAGGAATAAACATCTTAAGGACCGAATGGCCATCAGAAATACAAAAATTAAATGATCGAATGAGTGAATAAATAAATAAATTCCATACAGCTAAAAGTGAAAATGCAAGAACTAATGGCACCCCACTCCAATACTCTTGCCTGGAAAATCCCATGGACGGAGGAGCCTGGTAGGCTGCAGTCCATGGGGTCGCTAGGAGTCGGACACGACTGAGCAACTTCACTTTGACTTTTCACTTTCATGAATTGGAGAAGGCAATGGCAACCCACTCCAGTACTCTTGCCTGCAGAATCCCAGGGATGGAGGAGCCTGGTGGGCTGCAGTCCATGGGGTCACTAAGAGTCGGACACGACTGAAGCGACTTAGCAGCAGCAGCAGTAGCAATGCTTAGTGAGTATCATGGGGAAATGTCAAGTATAAAATGTTTGAGGAATTAAGTAGCTCTAGGTAGGGTATTTAGTGAACTAGATCCTAGGGAGAAGACAGGTAAATCAGAGTTCATATATGCGGGCTTCAGAAACACTTGAAATAAAAACATTTCGAATGCTAGGTTCATGGATGCTCATGATAATACTCTTGTGCGTTTAAGTGTCTGAAATAGATTTCAAAAATAAAATGCATGCTCACAAAAATGAAGAAACAAACCAAAACTAGTAAGGATTTTGTTTTTGTTGATATAATTTTTCACTGCTACCTTTCAAAGCAGCATTATAGGGTATATTATATATCCCCACCCCCTCTTTACCAATATTTTGAGAGTAACATTTTATTTAGGGAGAAAGTAATATTTTCCCTTCATACTATGATGAATGTATCAACTTTTTTTCCAAATGGCTACCCAGTTATTCAATTTATTGAATAGTCCAATTTTTTAACCAATGATTTAACAACTCCATTATCAAACACCAAATTCCTAGGTGCCTATGGGCCTCTATCTCAAATTTCTAGTCTGTCAAGTTGATTTGCCTTTGTCCATTCCCTAACACTACACTGTATCAACCATTTTAGGTACAAAATTGTTCTAAAATATCTCAGGCTAATCCCTCTCTCTATTGTTCTACTTCAAAATTTTTCTTGCTATTTTGGTTTCTTCATTTTTCCATATGAACTTAAAATCAGCTTGATTACTTGAAAAAGAGTATTGTTGATATTGATATGATTATTGGAATGATTAATAAATCTGGGTGAAACTGACATCTTTGTGATACTGACATAACTTTGTATGCTCATTACTTCTCTCTTTCTGCCACCATCTCTCACTCAGCATGAAGCAGAATGTAAACACCATAACTTCTTAGATCACTGTCTATCTTGTTTCTGTGGGATCTCCAGTAACCAGAGCATTTTACAGAATACAGTGAAGTAAGCTCAAAACATATTTGTTTAATGACAGAATTTTATTCTTCTGACAATCTTTAAGATGCATGCTAGCATTATGCCCATCACATAGATAAATAAACTGAGGATCAGTGGTTTCAAGTCTTTGGTCTTGCCAGCATGGATAGAAGAGTCTGTGACAAACACTGCCTTTATTCAGAAGCTTCAGTTCTGAATACGCTAATATTCAGTGTGAATGTGTAGCTGTTCTATTTCTTTTGTTTGGGGTACTAGAATTTGGGAAATAGATGGGGAAACAGTGTCAGACTTTATTTTGGGGGGTCTCCAAAATCACTGCAGATGGTGACTGCAGCCATGAAATTAAAAGACNGTCTGGAGGGGGTCTTATCCTTCTGTTGTTTTCATAGGCACTAAACACAGAGTTCAGGGTCCATTGGAAAGGTGGCTGAGCATGATCAGCATGAACAGCCCTAAGATGGAGTCCAGGCCCTATGAATTCCTTCTTCAGCAGCACCCTTAGACAGGGTACCACAGAGAGAACATAGATCTTTTCAATTCATCAGCTCTGATGCTGGAAACCCATGCATGGGAGTGAAGGTTCTGCCATCTCTCTCTCTTTGATTCTTTTTTCCTCATGTTCAAATCAGAAAACTACATACACCAGTGTCCAACTGGGGAATGACATACTGGTCCCTGCTTTCTGCAGACACACCTTATTCTCCTTGAGTATTAATTAGGTCATTTCATGAACTTCATTTCATGAGGCTAGTGAAAATGAAATTGTTAGTCACTCAGTTGTGTCCAACTCTTTGCCACTCCCAGGCAAGAATACTGGATTGGGTTGCCATTCCCTTCTCCAGGGGATCATCCTGACCCAGGGATTGCAACTTGAACCCAGGTCTCCTGCACTGAAGTCACATTATTTACTATCTGCACAACCAAGGTAGGTGCAAACACACTGTGCTGTTCTACTGGCCTTCTCTGATCTTTTCTTTCTATGGAAGGGTGGAGAGATTAGAAAATGGGATACTTGACTCTTTTTCCTCCTTGGTTTTAGATTGTGGTCACCAATCTTGGGACAAGCTGAAAAGTCCCTCTCATGACCATAGAAGGCCAGAAGTGGGTGGTGACCCAGTTCCTGGAAGCCACATCCCTTCCCCCAAATAGTTGGAATAATCCTCCCACTCACTGGCATATGAAATTATCCAGCCTATAAAACTAACCACCCAATATTTTAGGTCTGTCTCTGAGATGGACCATATTCTGTCTATGCAATGTGTATCCCTCTAAATAAACCTGCTTTCACTTAAAAAAAATAAAACAAAAATTTGAAATAAGTTATGTTTGTTTTATTCTGCTTCTTGTGCCCCAGTTAGAAATATCACTTGTTCCAGTTAATTTTTCAGTGGTGCATAAAGTTGACGAATGATTTTGCTTTTCTTTCAAATGCAAAGTGCACATCCCTGGTTAATCCATGATTACACTTTCGAGGTAAGTGAAAGTGAAAATGAAAGTTGCTCAGTCACATCCAGCTCTTTGCTGACCCCATGGACTATACTGCAGGGAATTCTCCAGGCCAGAATACTGGAGCAGGTAGCCTTTCCCTTTTCCAGGGGATCTTCCAAACCCAGGGATTAAACCCAGGTCTTNAAGTGAAAGTGAAAATGAAAGTTGCTCAGTCACATCCAGCTCTTTGCTGACCCCATGGACTATACTGCAGGGAATTCTCCAGGCCAGAATACTGGAGCAGGTAGCCTTTCCCTTTTCCAGGGGATCTTCCAAACCCAGGGATTAAACCCAGGTCTTCCACATTTCAGGTGGATTCTTTACCAGCTGAGCCACAAGGGAAGCCCAAGAATACTGGAGTGGGTAGCCTATCCCTTCTGCAATGCATCTTTCCAACCCAGGAATCAAACTGGGGTCTCCTGCATCGCAGGCAGATTCTTTACCAACTGAGCTATCAGGGATGGGTATTTATTGCCAGAGAATAAATTCACTTACATACCATCTCCTGTGTTGCAACAAAACCAACCCACTGGAACAGGACCATCAAATAGTAAGTGCTTGGGTCTGCAACTGTAGAAATGTGGTTCCTAGGCCATTGAATGCAGTAAAAGAATCTGATATGGTTTTGATTTTCAAAGTTTCCCCAATCAATTTTTCCCAAAAGGAGAAAATAAGAATCTAACTGGAATTTCCTGTTCCAGATCTAGTACCCTGAAGTCTTATTATACTGCACTCTCTGTTCTTATTTCAGGAATGTACTGAATTACACCACTCAGTAATGTGTGCATTAAAAAAAAAAAATAGCATAAAAGCTAACTTGACTGACAGTTTCCTATTTCTATGAAGGTGATTTTTTGGTAAAATTCATACTAATAACTTTTTGATGGTAAAATTGAATTTTTGTGTTCATATCTTCTTCATGTATTTAAAGATACCGCAAAAACAAAGGTTAAACTATAGAGTGCAGGCAGGCATTACTGCCTTCACGGTTGTACAGTGAAATTATTAGTGGAAATCCTTCTGCTATCTTGAACAACTCTGCATTATAATTATCACATTTAGTTTTGCTAGTATATTTTGTTCTTTTCAAACCTAAATAATGTATTTAAATATACAATAAATGGTGTTTCAGATTCACTAAAATTGACACAGATTGCCAAATTAGCTGCTTTTATATATTTATTTTTATTTCCAAATGAAATTATTTTCACCTCCACGGGAATAAAGAACATACTGTCACAAGGTATATTTGGTATAAATACCCATTCATCAATATATAATAAAAGGTTTTACATATAACTAGGGGAAATCTTTGCCTTAGGAAAAGGATGTCATTTAAATTTATAATTGCAGAATTAGATAAGATAAAGTTCCCTTATTGGTGCTTTATTTTAAAGAGGATAAGAAACTATTTGTTGCCTCATTATATTAGATTGAAAGTAGATTTTAAAAAGCCTAAAACAAGTGACCCAAAGGTTTTAATCTAATTAAAATTAACATTTTATTTAATTCCATACTCTAGTAGTTCACCAATTGATGTCAGCTTGGTTCCAGATAGTTGTTTATATTCTTTAGAGGAGAGCCTCTGAAAACACAAACATTAATTTAAAAATAAATATAATTTATTCATGCGGTCTAAAGCTTTTACTTTATTTAAAAATTAAAGTATTTAATGGTATTCTGATTTTCCTTTGCTATCAATGTCAGGAATCTACAGTCAACACTGTAGGTAAAAGAACTGATTTTGACAAATGGTAGCCTGTGTCACTGAACACATAATTGCAATTTTTGGAGTGGAAATGGCATATTGGAGTAGATGGAAACTTCTACCACAGGTGAGATTACAAAAGGAAGGGCTAACAAACAACTTTGGATGAACATTTATTTTTCCTGGTCTGGGAATCAATCTGACACACAAGTTGGATTATCTTACTGGGGAGAAAGGTAGTCAAGAACTCTAAGTAGAAGACGTAATAAAACTCAAAATGAAGATGCCTCTGTCTTCCAGGAAGAGATTTATGCATCTCTACTCTTGAAGCAGAACTTCCTCAGTTTTTTATGTTGTTAGACCTCAAAACAAAAACCTGAGTCCTAAGATTAAAACCATGTAGAGGATGATAATCAATTTTCTGCCACTAGATGGAACCAGAAAGCTGTTTCCATTCTCAGGATAAGAAAAATCGCTGTGAAAGGGGCTATAACAGAGAAATGCCATTGAGCTTTTAAGCATTCTCGATAGTGAACATAAACAATGAACACCCTTTTGAAAGAGATTTCAAAAGAAGAAATGAAATAGAGCTCAAACTTTAAGTTTGAAAGGCTGATTGTACATGAAAGTGTTCCAAACTCATTTCCCTTAAAGTTTGTTTGTTCTTCAAAATCTCTAGTGTGGTTTTCTGAAGTGCTCAGTTGATTCAAGAAGTCACCTAATTATCACACACAGAAATCCTTTTAACACCTGCAAAGCCTTTTCATCTACTTTTTAAATTGTCAGGTGAAATAGAAATTCATCTCTCATAACGACACTGCAGTCTCAGCTCTTTAATTCCATTATTAAATAGGTCCTATTCCACTGATTTTCAACTGTTCTCCTTCAGCATTCGTAAACATTTATAGCTAAAATGTGCCATCTCCCTGCCTCTCTCAGAACACAGACTGCTTGCTCACAGAATAAGTACCACACGCTTAGCTTATGGTCAAGTTCTCTGTGCCCTGGTGCTTTTGAATTGCTCTCTGATATTTGTCCTTTTAATTTAGAACATCACAGTGACATCTTCGAGAAAGTCATCTTCCATAAATATTAATATTGGGGATATAGAAGTTTCATAAGCTCCTATAGCTATTATTCACATTTTATCTTTTTGAAGGTTTTTTTTTTTTTTTGCTCTCTTAATATTATGTGTAAGTAGCAAGTTTTTTTAGTGTCTGTCCACGTTATCATTTGGCTTAGTCTCAAAGTGTGCAAACCAATCTTACCATAGCTAAAAGAAACTGTACTAACCAAACAGATCTACTAGGAGAAATTTATAATGCATTCCAAACATACATAAGCCGTGTCTACAGTGTGTGCTGCCTTGCATTGAATGCTAGACTTTGTGATCAGAATGTATGCAAGTTTGTGTTTATCGAACTTCTAACATAGTGCCTTACACTGTACGTATGCAAATGATTATTATCTGTGGAAAGGATGAATGAATGAATGACCAAACATTACAGTTTGTTGTTGTTCAGTTGCTAAGTTGTGTCCGACTCTTCCCGACCCCATGGACTGCAGCATGCGAGGCTTCCTTGTCCTTCATTATCTCCTGGTGTGTGTGTTAAAGTCACTAAGTCGTATCTGACTCTTTGCTACCCCATGAACCGTACAGTCCAAGGAATTCTTCAAGCCAGAATACTGGAGTGGGTAGCCATTCCCTTCTCCAGCAGAGAACCCAAGGATCAAACCCAAGTCTCCTGTATTATGGGCAGATTCTTTACCGCCTAAGCCACCAGGGAAGCGCCAGCATGCCAAGCTTCCCCGTCCTTCACCATCTCCCAGAGTTTGCTCAAATTCACGTCCATTGAGTCAATGATATCACCTACCACCTCATCTTCTGCCGCTCTCTTCTTTTGCCTTCAATCCTTCCCAGGATTAGTTGTATTTTAACTCTAGTGCTATCTTTAACATATGAATTCATTCATAACTTAAATTGATGGAAAATGCTTCCAAATTCTGGGCTTAATGTGAAGAGTTTTGAGTTAATTTCTTAATAAAAATATGCTATCAAACTGTATTACTATATCATTATAGAAGATTGTATCAATTGTAGAAGGTTATAAACTGTATCATTGTAGAAGATTGTATCAGTCTTCTATTGATCACATTTTCTGAGGTGTGAGACTAGAGAACTAGATCAGGGAAGATTCCTCACAGGGCTGTACATATATAAAGTATTAGTGACTATAGATGCAAGTCTCTTGATTTTCCATTCAGTAAGTTGAGCTGTTAGACACCCTCTTCCCTCCTATCTCTTGTACCTAATTTTACTCTAAAGTATCATTTGCTGCACCTTTTTACATTGTTAAAAATATAAATATCTACATTTTGTTCACTGGCTATAAATAAATCAGTGGATTTACATAAAATTGGAGAACTGATTGTATACCTTAAACATGTTGATTATAGCAAAGCTGGAAAAAAAGTACAGAGAGCCTGATAGCAGAGATTACATTAGGATTAGTGCAACATAGTTCACTTAAGGGTTAAGCGGAATGCTATTAATATACTTATATAACCTTCTCTGTAGTTCCCTGAGCAATTCAAGAGAGAATATCAAAGAAAAATTTCTTTACCTGCCCTCCACTTATTGTTCAGTATTATGGCACATTCTAATTTGATTCATTATAGTTTCCTTGTTATTTTCTTTGAGTTTATGGTTGCCTTTTTTTCCAGTTGGGAGAGAACAGAGAAAGTTCCTCTGCTACATTTAATTATATACGTTGCTTTTAATTTAGTCCAGTCTCTTGTTGAGACTTGTCTGACTTTTCATATCTTGACCATAGCTTTTAGGAATCTTTGGTTTTAGTTACTGTACAGATATGTGACCTAGGTTCCATCAATCAGACACAGATGCAGAAGTTTGTTTCGGAAGTATGTTAAATGAAGACACAGTCAGGCAAGGGGCGTCCATACTAGAGATACGTGGCCAAAGAGACTCTTGGCTCCTAGGATGTTTCGAGGTCAAAGTTCCTTATTGGATTAGTTGTCACGTGTGGTGATGGGAACTGTTCATGCCTGTTTAGACTAAGTAGAATCTAACATTCTTGTTCTGTGAGTTATCCATATTCCTCCATACACCTCTTTGTAGTTAAACTAGCTTGATGAATACCCTTGTCTAAAGTTAAGAGTCCTAGTCAATATTAAGTTTTCTCTGCCTTTCTACAAGTTTAAGAGAATTTTTCTTCATCATTACTGCTTTATAATTTGGCAACGCTATGTCTCTAGGTGTCATTCTTTTCCATTCATTGTCATTCACAAGGAACAAATCCTGTGAATTTAAACACCTGACTCACCCTTCTTCTGTTACAATTTCCTATATTCTTTCCATTCTTTATGGAAACACACATCAATTCAAATATTACTTCTTTTGGATTGATCTTGAGTACTTGAATTGTTTTCCTAAATATTCCCTCTCTCTCTTTTATCTGAGATCCTCAAGATCTCTGAGATATTATCTTTCAAGGACTTTACTGAATTTTAATTTCAGCAATTACTCTATTAATTTTAAAAGGTCTTTACCTTCTATTTCTCTACCATACTCCTTTTCATATCTTTCTGAGAGTAACAATTATAAATATTTTTAGTTATTTTGGATTTGTGTATTTATTATCACTATTTTCCTTATTACTGAAGAGAAAATCAGACCCTCCACAAACATAATTAACCAAAATTTAAGTTAAATATTCTGAAAATTTTAAATTCTACAAACAAAAATTCCTCAGTATTTTATTTCTTTGAACAATCATCATCACCCTTTCATAAAACTTTAGTATTCTTGTGAACTATTACTTATACATCTCGAGTGTTCAAAAATATATCTAAATTTCTTTTTAATGTATTTTTTGTTCTCTTTACAGAGACTAACCTTGCTTCCAAAATATATGCTTGACTCTCCTTTTAAATGTTTTAATTTTTTGACTTAAAAAAGTTGTTTGTTTACTAGTGAGTATAAGACCCAATCTTCCCTATAAACCCCAAACAATTCCAGTGTGAATACAGATATCGTTCTCTTTCTATTGCTGGATTTATGTTTCTTCAATGAGTAGTGATGTTCTTCATTCAATATATGTTCTCTATTCAATGAAGTGAAGTGAAGTGAAGTCGCTCAGTTGTGTCCAACTCTTTGCGACCCCTTGGACTGTAGCCTACCAGGCTCTTCCGTCCATGGAATTTTTCAGGCAAGAGTACTGGAGTGGGTTTCCATTTCCTTCTCTATTCAATAGCTGGATTTATTCCCCTCATTTCAACCTGCATGCTGCTGCTGCTAAGTTGCTTCAGTCGTGTCCGACTCTGTGCGACCCCATAGACAGCAGCCCACCAGGCTCCGCTGTTCCTGAGATTCTCCAGGCAAGAACACTGGAGTGGGTCGCCATTTCCTTCTCCAATGTATGAAAGTGAAAAGGGAAAGTGAAGTCATTCAGTCATGTCCGACTCTTCACAACCCCATGGACTGCAGTCTACCAGGCCCCCCTGCCCATGGGAGTTTCCAGGCAAGAGTACTAGAGTGGGTGGTCATTGCTTTCTCCTAACCTGCATGCTGGTTGTCAGCAAATGAGAAAAACCATATTTCAAAGTTCTGAGTATCATATATAGGGATATTAAATAGATTCCTTTGTCTGTGAATATGATTTCTTACATATTCACATGAAGGGGCTCAGACTATCTATTCTGGGGTCTCTAAATGTCAAATGAAGAGGGCTGAAGCCCAACCCCACACTGTATGCTAGCTTATAATTTAGACTAATTCATTTAGGAAAAATCTGATATTCCCAATGGCAAATATCTGACTAAACTTAATTATAGAGAAATGGTACTGTGCTGGGTGAAACAGAGGTAACTTCTTCTGTGTACAGAAATTCCAGCAAAACATGTCCTTTTTCTTCTAGGAATCTTGTGCCCCAGAGCCCCACTGGGGCTGAGGTTTTGTGCTGCTGTATCACCCTCTAAACATAGGCCGGAATGAGGTTTTCATCAAAAGCTCTTCCTTTACTCACTTTCCATCTTCTAAGAGCTCACTGAGATCTCTTCTTTTCCATTGATGAAAGCTGGTGATTTTTATTTACTAGCTGTCATTTCAGTGGAGCAGATGGTGAAGAGCAGATGAAGGCATTTGGATCATAAACTACTTTGAACTAGGGGCCTCAATGAATCATCTTTAGTGCATTTTATTTAACTAATGTTTACTGAGCATTCATGCTATGAAACATTATATAAGGCATGAATAAGACATGCTCTCTACCTTAAATGAAATTATGCCCTATCAAGTAGGAAAAAATAAAAAGACCTTAATACATACTCTGGCAGAATATCATAACATTCTACATGAACTCATAGAAAGGAGACATCTCATTAAATTGGGGAGCTTAAAAATATTCACAAGGAGACAGAATCTTTGAATTTCAGGAAAATCCTCTAGGAAAGCAGAAGAAAAAAATTCAAGGCAGAAGGAACAACATTTAAAAAGATGTAGAAGGCGGAAACCATGAAGTATATTTAGGATCATGTTATTTGGAGAACATGATACATAGAATCATGAGAATTAAGGACATAAATTTGGATGAGAGAAAAGAGGGTCCTCAATAAATAAAATGAACATACTTAAATCTAATTTGATAACAGAAGATGAGCTATTAAGGGACTGAGCAGTATCTGTATTTCTCAAATTATGTTTAATAGAATAATGTTCTAGTTGATATTTCAATAGGTGGAAAAAACATTTCTCAGGTAACCAAATAGATTTTGGATACACCTAATAAAATGCATTTCTGTGCAGATTTTCAGTGCAGGTTAATCTCTATAAAAGAAAAATGAGTAACCTTCAGATATATGATTCAGACCTCCAGTCCTGAAGTCTAGCGGTGTGTGTGTGTGTGTGTGTGTGTGTGTGTGTGTGTGACTGTGTGTGCGACAGTGTGTGCACTTGCCATGGGAGAGATGAAGAAATGCTCACCAGGGACCACAGACAACCTAACTGCCATGATCAAAGAAGCTGACTTCTGTGGAACCAGCAGAACTATTTGCTTTCATGCTTTCTCTTTTTTTTATCTTCCTGGGCAAGACTAATGAAGTGGCAGCCTCTGACCAGGCTTTGCTTTCTTATCATCTCCTCGTTCATTCACCCTACCTCAAAAGGAGAAAGTCTCCATCGTCCAAAATTTTCTCAGAACTTCCCAGAAACCAGTGACCTCCGAATTCTGTTTGCTTCTTCTCCATCTTAAGCCATCTGTATTGTTAACACTCCAGTTATTTTTTTGGAAATCCTTGTTCCGTTTTATTCTGTGATGCTACACTATATTTGCTGTCCTTTTCTCCCATCTGTTTCCTATAAGGAGCAATTTCCCAAGGAAAAGTCTTAAGTGATCATTTCTCCCAAATCCCCACCATTTCTCCTTTCAGTTCTGTGGCCCTGAACAACCCTGATCCCTCCTCATGCTTGCACGCTCAAGTCGCTTCAGTCGTGTTGACTCTTTGTGAGCCTATGAACTGTAACCCCCCAGGCACCTCTGTCCATGGGATTTTCCAGGCAAGAACACTGGAGTGAGTTGCCATGCCTTCCTCCAGGGATCTTCCCGAACCAGGGATCAAACTCTCATCTCCTGCATTGCAGGTGGATTCTTTACCCACTGAGCCACCTGGGAAGCCCCGATCCCTCCTCAGGAACCAGTAATTCCTACAAGCAAAGGTACCTGAATCAAAAAAGCAGATAGATTCAATTCCAAACTCCTTTCTCCTTCTCCCCAAACCACACATTTCATACTTCTCTCCTGTCCAATATCAGTGTGTGAAGACATTTTCTTCCTCTTTTCCCCTTTTTTATATCTATATCTAATCAGTGGACAAGGTTCATAAATTCTAACTTTGAAATATTGTTCTTTTTTTAAAAAAAATATTTATTTTTTTAAATTTTACTTTACAATACTCTATTGGCTTTGCCTTACATCGACATGAATCCACCATAGGTGATGAAATATTGTTCTTATCAATTCTCTTTCCTTCCCATTGATAAGCATAAAGAGCAAAGAATATTACCTCTTGGATAGGACAAATGAAATAAATATTTTTGTGAAATAAAGTGGAAAGGAAAAGAAAACATTAAATTTTGATAGAGATGGAATATTAAGATGGGTCAGCTGAATGTCTATCAACTGTTCTGATAACTTGGCATCTGTTTGCTAAAATCATCACAGTCCATGTTTGACAGCCTACAGTGATATCTGCCCAATGAATAAATTTCTGTTCATCTTTCTAGTATGTTTGCCAAATAAATCAAAATACTAATTTAATTGACAATAAGAAAAGCTACTGCCAAGAGCACTGAGCACTCATATGTAAATGAAGTGAGTAAGAGGGGAAAACTGAGAAGGGCTAAAATACAGAGTAAACGTCAATAAATAAAAGGAATACAGTTATTCAAAGTCATCTAAAATTAACCCCATCTGGTTGACTCTCTGATCAACTAGAACAGGAATGAGTATATTAACATCTAAATAAAGAAAATGTAAGATTGTAGGAGCATTAAGGAGCCTTGCAAGATGCATTGGTCTAGGTCACGGCTAGACCAGTTGATGTGAAAGCCTCCTGCTTAGTCACTCAGTATTTGCAACCCCATGAATTGTAACCCTGCCAGGCTCCTCTGTCCAGGGGATTTTCTGGACAAGTATACTGGAGTGGGTTGTCATTTTCTCCTCCAGGAGATCTTCCTGACCCAGGAATCAAACCGGTGACTCGTGAGTCTCCTGTATTGGCAAACAGATTCTTTACCACTGAAGCCACTTGAAGTAATCAGGGAAATGCAAAACAAAACCATACTTAACATATGGTTTCCATCTTTGCCCCATTTCCATGGGCTAGAGGAAGAGAATTAACAAACATATGAAGGTTAAGTGGGGAAATCTAATTCTAAGGCTGGATTAGGAACTCCATTGTCAGACCTAAGGGAGGACTGTCACTAAATAAGCTGCCCTCTGTATCCCTAATTCCTGCTTCCTTTGTCTACCTTATTTGCTTCAGAACTCTTAATTATTATCTCCTTAAGAACCTACAATCTACAGAGCATTTAATTTAAAAATATATTTTTAAATTAGACTATTTTAGATTTTGTATTATATTATTTTGTGTGTTTGTTGGATCTAAGTCTTTAGCTTGTGTCTATCAACTATTTTTAGTCAATCACCATTTGTTATAGAATGAACTTTTAATAATATTATTCCTTCTTTTTTAATGGAGAAATTTGAGTATTGCTGTAGGTTTTGTCTCAATTAGTGGTTTGATAATCCCTACGTAAAGCATTTCTAGGCTACTCAACATTTCCCCATTATACTACTTAATTTAGCTCCCAAGTTTGCTCTCTTATTATTAAATCAATATATTTGAGGTCTCTAATTTCTGCTGATGCTTAAAGGCAAAATTTTAAACATGTTCTGTTAATGAGGGAATCTTCACTATACCTTCAATTAATGCATAACAAATTAGTCAAATAATATTATTAATAAAATATATTAGATTTTTAAAATTAAGTGATCTATTAGGATGATCATTTATACTGAAGTGATGGTATTTATCTGTTTAAGATAAGCTAGAATATATAAAAGCTCTTACAACTCAATAATCAGAAACAATGTGATTAGAAAATGGACAAAGGATCTGAATAGGTTTTTGTTCAAAGAGTATATAAAAATGGTCAATAAGCCCATGGACTAATTTTAACATTATTGATAATCAGGGAAATGCCAACCAAAACCATAATGAAGCACCACTTTGCATTCAATAAGAGGGTTATGATGCAAAAAGCAGATAATAACAAGCATTGCTGAGGACATGAAGAAACTGGAGTCATGATAGGTTGCTGATGGCAATGTAAGATGATATAATCCCTTCAGAAAACATTTGGGAACTTCCTAATTAAAAAGGCTAAATAGAATTACTGGTGTGGTTTTCGAAAAGGCAGAGGAACTAGAGATCAAATTGCCAACATCTGCTGGATCATGGAAAAAGCAAGNAAGATGGACTTGTCATGGTGTGTCTGTCTGTTGCTATGTGTAACCAGGCCACAAAGAGGGGGAGACGTAATGGGAGTGAGTGCCTGTCAGTCACGTCTTTTTTTTTTTTTTTTTAACTCTTTCATACATTTTTGCTTATTTTTACTCTACAGAGTTACAGTATTACTTTTCTATATGCTTAATAAATCTTTTAAGTTTTTAAATCATGCAAGATAAATGAATAAGCAACTATGAATATATTCATTAACTGGGACTTCCCAGGTAGCAAAGTTGGTAAACAATCTGTCTGCCAATGCAGGAGAACTGAGTTCCCTCTCTGGGTCAGTAAGATACCTTGGAGAAGGGGATGGCAACCTACTCCAGTATTCTTGCCTGGAGAATCCCATGGATACAGGAGGCTGGTGGGCTACAGTCCATGGGGTTGCACAGAGTCAGACACAACTGAGCGACTAACAATTTTACTTTTCTTTTTTGCATTCTGCATTTCTCAAGGAGTTATTAATACTTGTTATCTAGTTAAAAATTTAAACCGTTACTTAAAACTTTCATTAGCCTCTTACTGCTTCTCCAACAACATTCTAATTGTTTAGTAAAGCTTAATTAACAATCCCACACACAACACACACCCATGAGTGTGTGCACAGTATGTTCTCACACAGTACGATCTGAGAGAATGTTAGATTAAATAAACATCCCATTATTTGCTCTCTCCACTAGTTGGCAATACTAGTATTAGGATCTCATTCTTTTGGGGGTAAAATTGTGCTTTATGTGATTTTTCTATAAAGAAGTAACTATTTCAGCAATGGGGATAATATATCAAATCATAAAAACTTTCTAAATTAAAACATGATTGGGATCATGAGTTTTCATGTTCAGGGAGTGTGGAAAGGCTCAGGGAGGAGGATTCTAAGGTTATAATTCAAGGTCTCTGTAGAAAGAATAAGCTCAACTCAGGTGCGATTCTTGGAAGGAAAGCAAATGCACATTCTGGTTATTAAAGAGTTGTTTGTTGCTGTTCAGTCACTAAGTCATGTCNAAGGCTCAGGGAGGAGGATTCTAAGGTTATAATTCAAGGTCTCTGTAGAAAGAATAAGCTCAACTCAGGTGCGATTCTTGGAAGGAAAGCAAATGCACATTCTGGTTATTAAAGAGTTGTTTGTTGCTGTTCAGTCACTAAGTCATGTCCAACTCTGTGATCCCATGGACTGTAGCCCACCAGGTTCCTCTGTCCATGGGATTTCTCAGGCAAGAATATTGAAAAAGTGGGTTGCCATTTCCTTCTCCAGTGGATCTTCCTGACCCAGAGATAGAATCGGTGTTTTCCGTATTGGCAGGAGGATTCTTAACCATTGAACCACCAGGAAAGCCCTCTTAAAGGGTTGGAGGTAAAGGAAATTAGAAAATCTGCCATTGGAATAGGCAGCTAGTCCATCCTAGGCTTCCCAGGTGGCTCAGTGTTAAAGAATCTCCCCGCCAATACAGGAGATGTGGGTTTGATCCCTGGGTTGGAAAGATCCTCTGGAGAAGGAAATGGCAACTCTCTCTAGTATTCTTGCCTGGAAAATCCCATGTACAGAGAAGCCTGGCAGGCTACAGTCCATGGGTTCAATAAAGAGTCGGACAACATGAAATACACACACACCCCTGGTATATCATGACTTCCTGGAACAATTTATTGCTCACAATATGACCCAATAAAAATGTTTTGAATAAGTAAGTAAGAATAAAAAACTATGTACCAGGTCTTCTTTATGAAACATTCAGAATAAGAAACTGCTTTNGCTACAGTCCATGGGTTCAATCAAGAGTCGGACAACATGAAATACACACACACCCCTGGTATATCATGACTTCCTGGAACAATTTGTTGCTCACAATATGACCCAATAAAAATGTTTTGAATAAGTAAGTAAGAATAAAAAACTATGTATCAGGTCTTCTTTATGAAACATTCAGAATAAGAAACTGCTTTACAGACTGAGAATCCTATGTCTAGGATATGATAGAATATGCCTGGCACTATCCTATCCTAATACAGAAGGAAAACACTTCTCTGATTTTCAAAACTATAAACGAGTCTTTGAGACATATACAACTATAAGAAAACTGATGGACAAAAGCACAAAGATGCTTTTACTTAAATTATAAATGGTCCACAAGAAAATGGCTTGAAATGGTCAACAGCAACTACTCAAGCTCAAAGAGAACAAGCAGGAAATATGATCCGGTCCATATATTAAACTTGCAAAAGTCACAGAAATGAAAAACAAATATGTGATTGATATTTTATCAGGAGGAGCAAACTACAAGAATGCATTTAACTTAATCTACACCAATGTAATTTAAAAAAATTTGATTGAGTGGGCCAAGGCTATATAAGAAGCTAACATTCCAAGAAGTTATGTGATATCAAAACTACATAGAAGTGCTTTGTACTATCCATATCATGCTTCTGTTAATCTAAAATTACTCCTATAAAAAAANCAGGAGGAGCAAACTACAAGAATGCATTTAACTTAATCTACACCAATGTAATTTAAAAAAATTTGATTGAGTGGGCCAAGGCTATATAAGAAGCTAACATTCCAAGAAGTTATGTGATATCAAAACTACATAGAAGTGCTTTGTACTATCCATATCATGCTTCTGTTAATCTAAAATTACTCCTATAAAAAAATTGAAAAGCAAATGCAATAAAACATTGATTTCACCTCTTAGAGGTGAAAACATTATCCTGTGTAAGTAACAGGAATGTCATTCTTAGAAAAAACATGCTTATGTAAAAGTGTGTGTGTGTGTTATTGTGTGTGTGTGTTATTGTGTGTGTGTGTGTGTGTACACAGAGAGATTAAGCAAATGTGGGAAAATGTTCACCACTGAATATAAATGGGGGAGGGGCTTCCCTGGTGGCTCAGAGGTTAAAGCGTCTGCCTGCAATGAGAGAGACCTGGGTTTGATTCCTGGGTCGGGAAGATCCCCTGGAGAAGGAAATGGCAACCCACTCCGGTATTCTTGCCTGGGCGGAGGAGCCAGGTGGGCTACAGTCCACGGGGTCGCAAAGAGTTGGACACAACTGAGAGACTTCACTTTCACATGGGGGAACACAGATTTTCATTGTATGATTTTTAAACTCTGTTATGTTTGATTTTTACAAAGTAAAAAATAGTGAGGAAAAAGAAACGAAAAAAAAAAAAAAGAACTCCAAATTGTGCTGAGTTTGAACATGGCCTTACATTAAGGGGTTTCTGACAATCTTCACAATAAGATTAAAAAATCAGAAAAATTATTTACATCTAAAAATGGAGAATTTTCAAAGCTTTGGTAATTCATCTTTTGAGACTTAAGAATTCAAAGCATTATGTTCTTAAGTAGGCTGTAAGAATAAAGTTTAACATGGTGTTTATGTGGGTGTGTATGGGAAATGAAGAAATTATTCAGCATAAAAATTTCACACCTCACCACTTGGTAAAAGCCAAGCCTTGCATATACATATGTTATTTAGAAACAGCTAAGATAATTTCCAATATTTATATTGCTTGGAATTTTTTTTTCCATTTTCCTTTTGGGAAGAAGAAATTGAGGCACTAGAGTATCTGGTGCTTCAGTAAAAAATTGATGGTGGCTAAACTTTTAATAATATCATTTCCACAAGATGTGTGTGTGTGTGTGTGTGTGTGCGTGTGTGTGTGTGATTTTAAATATATTGTTTTCATAATGGTAGCTATTCATGATTATCTATGATAAGAAAAATATGTTTACAAAGTATCATCAATGATATTGTTGAAAACAATTTCCTTTTTGCCTATTTTAACTTTGTTTGCAATTAAAAAAAATTTTTTTAATATCCCAGATATAAACAGCCCCAGTATCATGAATCATTCTTCTAGGCATGCTTCAGCAGCAGAGAAGAAAGTATTTTATTCACTCAACTCTTTACTACTACACTCTGATTCTTCCTTTCACTCATGAACTTAAATTAAAATCTGCTACTTAGAGAATATCAGCATCAAAGCATGGGGAATAAAATTCACAGAAAATCCACTAATCATTTACAAATTGAGTTTTATGTTCCTCTCTCCTACAAATTTATGTACAAACCTACATTTACATTCTTGACTCCTATTTGTGGGTAAAATTTATCAATCTGATTTTTATGCCTTCTTATATTTGTTAAATGAAGTGGGAAATGTCCAGAGAACCCAGTAGTTGAAATAAATTAGTCGATAAAGAAAAAGTAATTGAATGGTCACAGATGATGTAGCACTTTATTTGCAGGAGGGAGTCTTGAGTGGGAACATAAATCTAGCAATTAGTTTATGCATGTAAAATGGGTTCATCTCACACTGACTTTCTGAGTAGTTTCATCTGACCAGGAGATGAGTAGCAATGAGTTTAGATTCAATTGAAAAACGGAAGCATACAGTTCAGTCTTTAAGTTTATTCAAGGCTTTTTAGTTAAATGGTTCTTTTCCTAGTAAAGTACATTTTTTTCCTGTTTGTTTGTTTTGTTGTGTGTGTGTGTGTGTGTGTGTGTGTGTGTGTGTGTGGTTTTTTTAATGAGTTTTGGAATGTACAGTGCAAAAAAAAGATATATATTCTGATTAAAACATGGGGTACAGAAACACATCTGAAACCTGAATTACTATAAGGTTTTGCCTTTTTCATCACAGTTTTGTCACTAGGGAGATACAATTTATGAAGGGCTTAACAATGTGGAGGCATAATCTTTTTTCAGGTAATTTCAGATCAGATATTTGACCTTGGAGAGGCTTTACTGGAATTTCTAGTGCCACAAGAGGCTCACAGAGAAGACAAGATGTTCTCAAATCACATATTTCTATTAGTCATAGCTAGGGAACACTGCCATTACCTCTTCCTATGTTTCAGTACCAATTGCCACTTCTAAAAAAGAAGTGCATTGATAAAATTATTTCTCACAGGAAAAAAGATTTAACAACCAAAGCTATATCACCACTCAATTTTTCATCTACAGAGGTTGACAAAAAATAATCCACTAGAGTTGTTTTAAAAATAATGATGTTGTAATAGAATGCTGTCATCAATATACTGAAAGGAGGAAACAATTGACTTTAGGCTGACACCAGAGGTATGAGGATGCTGCTGCCTACTACAATACACAAATGACAATCGTTATAGCAAACACGATGGTAATATGAGAACAGCAATAAGCTTAGGGATACAATTTGTAAATACTCAGCAAGAAGCGGAAAAGGAGAGTTTTAAGACAGCCTAAGCAAAACGTGATAATGGAATAGACAAGGGTTGTGTCAGTGGATAAGTCTGAGATATTCAGGAAGCATAACCTTCCAGCACCTAATGGACTGGATACAAAGAATAGAAGAGTGGATTTTGCATGGGTTTGTGGCTTATGTTCTAAGTATATGTTGCTGGGCAGAATGTGGAGAAACAGACTCTAGATATATTAATTTTGAGATAATTATGAGAAACCTAACAGGAGATACTGACTAGTTAGTGGAACAAGACAGGAGTTCATAGTGGATATTTAAAGGGGAACTATCGGTTCAATTTTGGAAATCATAAATGGATGAACTCCCTAATGAAAAGGCATTCTAGGAAGAAAAAATTCTTTCGAATTTTCTTGTAGAGAATCTTATGTAAATAATGGTGATTTCATTTCTCTTTTTCCAATGCTTATTCCTTCTATTTATTTTTGTAGCCTTTCTGCACTCATCAGGATTTCTAGGACAACACTGAGTACATGTAGTTTTGGTATGCATCCTTGTTTGTACCTAATTTTAAAGAAGGACTCTCAATATATGATCATTAAATATTTGTTTTCCTCTTAGATAAGTTACCTTAGGTAAAGAAGTTCCTTACTCGTAGCTTCCTAGCTTTTTAAAAATTTCCTTTTAAAAAAAATCTTGACAGGATGTTGAATTCTCTCTCAAATGCTTATTTTTTTTGCATCCACTGAAGCAATAATATTANTAGGTAAAGAAGTTCCTTACTCGTAGCTTCCTAGCTTTTTAAAAATTTCCTTTTAAAAAAAATCTTGACAGGATGTTGAATTCTCTCTCAAATGCTTATTTTTTTTGCATCCACTGAAGCAATAATATTATTTCTCCTTTAAAATGATGATCTATTTCTAGAATAATTTCAACCTGGTGACAATATATTGTTTTTTAATATATAACTTTGACTTGCTAACATTTTTTATAATTTTTCAACTATGTTAATCAAATTTTTCTCTAATTATCATTTCCCATAATATGCTTAACAAGTTATGATTCAAGTTTGTATATTCCTATAATCTTATTCTCTGGAAAATATGCAAAAATTGAAAATAATGTGACTGGAATATTGGATTTCATTCTGATCCCAAAAAAGGCAGTGCCAGCCAAAGCATGCTCAAACTATGGCACACTTGTACTCATCTCACATGCTAGCAAACTAATGCTCAAAATTCCTCAAGCCAGTACCTGAACCATGAACTTCCAGATGTTCAAGCTGGATTTAGAAAAGGCCTCTAGGAACCAGAAATCAAATTGCCAATATCTGCTGGATCATCAAAAAAGCAAGAGAGTTCTGGAAAAAACATCTACTTCTGCTTTATTGACTATGCCACAGCCTTTGACTGTGTGGATCACAACAAACTGTGGAAAATTCTGAAAGAAATGAGAATACCAGACCACCTGACCTGCCCTCTGAGAAATCTCTACGCAGGTCAGGAAGCAACAGTTAGAACTGGACATGGAACAATAGACTGGTTCCAAATAGGAAAAGGAGCACATAAAGGCTGTATATTGTCACCCTGCTTATTTAACTTATATGCAGAGCACATCATGAAAAATGCTGGGCTGGAAGAAGCACAAGCTGGAATCAGGATTGCTGGGAGAAATATCAATAATCTCAGATATGCAGATGACACACTGTATGGCAGAAAGTGAAGAATAACTAAAGAGTCTCTTGATGAAAGTGAAAGAAAAGAGTGAAAAAGCTGGCTTAAAGCTCAACATTCAGAAAACTAAGATGATGGCATTCAGTCCCATCACTTCATGGTAAATAGATGGGGAAGCAAGGGAAACAGTGAGAGACTTTATTATTGGGGGCTCCAAAATCAATGCAGTTGGTGACTGCCACCACGAAATTAAAAGATGCTTGCTCCTTGGAAGAAAAGTTATGACCAACCTAGACAACATATTAAAAAGCAGAGGTGTTACTTTGCCAACAAAGGTCCATCTAGTCAAGGCTATGTTTTTTTCAGTAGTCATGTATAGATGGGAGATTGCAGTGGCAATCCACTCCAGTATTCTTGCCTGGACAATCCCAGGGAGAGAGGAGCCTGGTGGGCTGCCGTCTATGGGGTCACACAGAGTTGGACATGACTGACACGACTTAGCAGCAGCAGCAGCTGCTGGATGGGAGCGCTGGACTATAAAGAAAGCTGAATGCTGAAGAACTGATGCTTTTGAACTGTGGTGTTGGAGAAGGCTCTTGAGAGTCCCTTGGACTGGACTGCAAGAAGATGCAACCAGTCCATTCTATAGAAAATCAGTTCTGATTATTCATTGGAATGACTGGTGTTGAATATTTTGGCCACCTGATGCAAATAAGTGACTCATTTGAAAAGACCCTGATGCTGGGAAGGATTGAAGATGGGAAGAGAAGTGGACAACAGAGGATGAGATGGTTGGATGGCATCACCGACTCAATGGACAGGAGGAGTCTGAGTAAACTCCGGGAGTTGGTGATGGACAAGGAGTCATGGTATGCTGCAGTCCATGAGGTCGCAGAGAGTTGGACATGACAGAGCCATGAAATAAACTGAACTGAACTGAATAAATTCTTTGTAAAGCTTCATGTAAAACCCTTAGTTACTTTTGCTGGAGACAATGATAATATAGAATTGTTAAGAGAATGAGACATTGGTACTCAAGATTTATGATAATCATCAATTTGATAAATACTAATTACTAGTGTCTGATGTTTTTGGAGTATTCTTTTTAAAATCATAACAACCCTAAGATATAGTTTCTCTTACTACTCTCACTGTACATATTGAAAAACTCTAGCTTGGGAGGTTGAGAAATCTGACATCATACAGTAGAAGAAAAATTTGACTGAAGTCAGTCTTATTCCAGAATTTGCAATATTTATCTTTTCACTTTGACAAATTTATTATAAAAAGGGACAAACTGCTGAACAATTTTCTCTTATAAACCAGTTTGAGTTTATTTTCTTCTTGGAAATTTATGGTGATTAAACAAATTATCTGTGAAGAATATTTTTATTCTACTTGACTCTCATTACAATTTGTACTTGGGCTTATATTCAGAAATTTTTTATTGTAACTCTTATTCTGGGTAGGATTTTGTCCTTTCTAACTCTAGGCTCACTATTTAACTTCATATCTTGTTGATATGAGTAAGAGCATATCTTTTCTAATGCTGAAATCATGTCCATATGGAATTTCCTTCTGTGAATCTGATCAAAGTGTAGATGCTAATTGCATTTATAACTAATGTTACAATAATTCATATAATAATTCATTTAAGTATAGTGTAACAGTTCCATAATTTAATGAATATCTATAGTCATCTTGTTCAGGAGAAAGTGATCCACAAATTACACAATTGATATATCTGTGTAAAGTACTAGTTGCTAGGTTGCTAAGCTGTTTTTGCTTTCTAATAGTTTCTATACATGTTAGTTGAATTTTGAAGTTTCTGTCTTTCACATTTTAAAAACATGGGTTTACTTTTGAAAAATACATCAATGATTGTTAGGGTATGAGTTCCACAATTTAAAGGAATTGAAGGTAATTAAATAAGTGGAAATAAAAATACGCTTTGTATCTTGTGATAACTAAAATCATGCCATTTAATACCTGTGAAACTACAAGGACAAAATATAATCAATAACAAGTAAATATTTTTTAAGATTAAAATGATTATTATTTTATTACAAACCATTTTCATTATGTATTGCTATATAACAAATGACTCCAAAACTTATTGACCTAAACATTTCATTTCTTGAAATTCTGTGGATCAGAATGATTTCTGTGGATTGGCTGATGGGTGAGTTGGGAGCATCAACAGATGCCAAAAATGAGATTTATTGAGATAAAGTATTAGGATAGAATTTTAAAACAATCCATTCTTTCAATGGATTTATCGAGTTAACAGCAAAATAAAAACTTGAAAGAGAATCAGTGGTTGATGGGTAAGTTGGGAACCAGTGAGGTGGAGTGCCTGGGATGGATAAGTCTCACTTTCCATGGAATTTTTCATCCTTGGAAAGAATAAATCAGATTCTTCACATATAACCTCTGGGCCATGTTCCAACCAAAGGCAAACAGAACCTGGATGGCCTTTCAAGGCTTTGTTTTTAAAGTCACACAATGTATTAACAGCTTTTGTCACAGTATACTGGTCAAAGCAAGTGACCAGACAGCCCATATTCAAAGGGTGGGGAAGTGTACTGTGCCTTCTTGTGGAAGAAGCTGCAATGTGGAATCGCAATGGGCCACAGACACGGGGGCATGGCTCCCTGGAGGCCATTATTTTAACAACTTACAATACCAACTCCACGACAGTTTGATGCAACACCTTTTGAAAGGTTAAGTCCGTAACTGCTTTAACCTCATGCTGAGATATAAAACATATTATTTCTTATTTGAGAGTCTCATATATCACCTCAAACTGCTTTTTACGGCACTTTAATGAAATCAAGGTACTTTTATCTTTTCAAAATATAAAAAGGGTGCCTCCAAGATAGTGTAAGCTCACTACATAAAAGAAAGAAGATATTATTAAAAGGAATTTCAGCAGACGCCATAAATGAGAAATACTGAGATACATTATTGGGATAGAATTTTAAAACAGTCCATTCATTTCAATGGATTTATCTAAATATCAGCAAAATAAGAATGTGAAAGAGAATAAATTCAAATAGTCTTTGTAATTTTTTGTTTGTAAAAATAGGCTATTTTGATAGTGAGTTTGGTCTGTTTGTGAGCACATCAATGGCTTGCTAAAGACAAAAACTAAAATCTGCTCTGAATTTCAGTTATAGCATATTCAAAAGCACAACTTGTCTTCTCAAACTACATATTGTTTTGAAATCCACATTCAATATCCATTTATTGAAGACCTAATATGTCTCAGATATCACTTATTTCACCATTACTGCTCATTTTAACCAATGAAAAGACATAATATTATTATGGCCACTTAATAGAAGAAAAATACAGCAGCCAAACTACTAGTCTGCTGGGCTAAAGTGTACATGGTGGCACTCAAATTTAAATTCACATTTTAAGAACTTTCATTAGTTCTGTGTCCACTGTTACCTTCCTAAAATTTTATCATATCAAGTCATTATTAGGTATGAAAACTTTGCAAAAATACTGCTTTTCCTAAATAATAATAAAAATAAGGCAGCTTAGTTACAAAGGCTTTTTAGATAAATAATTGACATTTCCTAAATGTTAATAACAAATGTTACTGGCACTAGCTGTAATACTTCATATGTATTTTTCCATTTTATTAAAAAAGTCTGCAAAGGAGGTACTATTTTTTTTTCTTTTTTCCCAAAGGTGTCAGTTTTATTTGACAGTGTAGTACAGAGCTAAGGCACAAACTAGCTGTTTCCAAGGGTTAGAGGGGTAGAAATGCAGATGGGAAGCAAGCCCTCTTGGGCTCTGGGCCCACCAGCAGCCTTCTTGGCTGGAGGCTGTGCCTCAGTCCTGAGCCTCAGCAAACCAAAGGCTGAGCTGAAGAGGTTGAAAGGTGTGGAACCGTCGGTGATGAGGGTCGATTTTAGGCCCAGGATCTGGAGCAATTGTTTTGGTTTTTCTTGCTGCACTGTAAATAAATTCTTCAGTACCATTTTTCTAGATTTCATACATATGTATATATATATAGGCTCTAGGTTCATCCACCTCATTAGAACTAACTCAAATATGCTCCTTTTTATGGCTGAGTAATATTCCATTGTGTATATGGACCATTACTTCTTTAGCCATTCATCTGTTGATGGACATCTAGGTTGCTTCGATGTTCTAGCTATTGTAAATAGTCCTGCACTGAATAAAGTGATACCTGTGTCTTTTTCAATTTTGGTTTCCTCAGGGTATATGGCTAGGAGTGGGATTGCTGGGTTACATGGTGGTTTTATTCCCAGTTTATAAGGAATCTCTATACTGTCTTCCATAGTGAGTATATCAATTTACATTCCCACCAACAGAGAAGAGCGTTCCCTTTTCTTCACACCCTCTCCAGCATTTGTTTGTAGAATTTTTGATGATGATCATTCTGACTAGTGTGAGGTGATACCTCATTATAGGTTTGATTTGCATTTCTCTAAGGATGAGCAATGCTGAGCATCTTTTCACAAGTTTGTTATCCATCTGTATGTCTTCTTAGGAGAAATGTCTGTTTAGGTCTTTTTCCCATCTTTTGACTGGGTTCTTTGTTTCCCTGGTATTGAGCTACTTGTATATTTTAGAAATTAATCCTCTGTTGTTTCATTTGCTATTATTTCCTGCCATTCTGAGGGCTGTCTTTTCACCTTGCTTATAGTTTCCTTTGCTGTGCAAAAGCTTTTAAGTTTAACCAGGGCCCACTTGTTTACTTTTGTTTTTATTTCCATTACTCCAGGAAGTGGATCATAGAGGATCTTGCTTTGATTTACATCATAGAATGTTCTGCCTATGTTTTCCTCTAAGAGTTTTATAGTTTCTCGTCTTACATTTAGGTCTTTAATCCATTTTGAGTTTATCTTTGGGTATGGTGTTAGGAAGTGTTCTAATTTCATTCTTTTACATGGAGCTATCCAGTTTTCCCAGCATCATTTATTGAAGAGGCTGTCTTTGCCCCATTGTATATTCTTGCCTCCTTTGTAAAAAATATGGCACCATAGGTGCATGGGTTTATTTTTGGGCTTTCTATCTTCTTCCACTGGTATATTGTTTTGTTTTTCTTTGCCAGTACCACACTGTCTTGATGACTGTAGCCTCACAGTATAATCTAAAATCAGGAAGCTTGATTCTTCCAGCTCCATTCTTCTTTCTCAAGACTGCTTTGGCTATTTGGGGTCTTTTGTGTTTNTTGTGACAGACCAGGGAAAGAGCGTCAGTCTGTCCAGGGGTGGGAGGGACAGATGGAGGCCAGCAGTGCTGGAGGCTTTCAGCGGAAGCATGGAGTAACTTTTGAATGAGCAGTAGTTGTTCCTGAGGGTCATCTTTCCCCTAAATTGTAAACCTTAAAGTAAGTGTAGCCAGGATGTAGTAGTTGAAATTCTTCACTGAGACATTAAACTTAGATGATGTGTTTCGATCTTTGACATTGATAAATGGGTTAGTGAGCATTTTTGTGCCAGAAACTTCTTCTGTCTTTTGGGCCATCTCTGTGGGACAGGTTCCCAGGTGTGATTCCTGGCACAAAGGCTGGTACGGACATCCCGAGGTTTCAGCTGCGGTGGGCACTGTCCCAGTCCTCTCCCTTATACTTTCTTCTGGGAGAAAGAAAGAGCCTTTGCTGATTTTCATAGACAGAAAGCACTCAGTCTGAGTGCTCTCAATTCGTGTGAACCCCTTTAACGTTAGGGACATCTGCGAATGGTTTTTGGCTTCCCTGATAGCTCAGCTGGTAAAGAGTCCGCCTGCAGTGTTGGAGAGCCCGGTTTGATTCCTGGGTTGGGAAGATCCCCTGGAGAAGGGATAAGCTACCCACTCCAGTATTCTGGCCTGGAGAATTGCATGGACTGTGTAGTCGCCAATTTTTAAGTAAGTATCTGTTTCTCGTATCTTTCCAGGCTTTTAATTCTGATTGTGTTTGGTTTCTGACCTGCCTCGGTGTGGAGTTTCTATGCAGCACCAGTCTGTCTGTGTGGTCTGCCCAGAGGTTTGAGAGATGAAGATCCATGTCCACACGGTCGCTCTCCGGGTGCCCAGGGTCAGGCCTGGCTGGGGGCGCTGTCTTGCCTGCTCTGCACTCTCCCCACCAGCCTCCTGGGGTCCGGGGTCCGGGGTCTGCTGTTTCTGTTTCCGTTTTTCTCTTCTGTTTCACTGTCAGTGCCCTGGCATTTTTCTTAAAAAAAAAAAAGCAAAGCCATTTTATTTGCTTATTATTGCAGAGATATTTTCCAGTCACATGAGTCAGAGAGTCCCACCTCCCACGAAACAGACTTGTCAGGAGGTGCCTGCCCTTGGGTGAAGCCTAGGCTTTGTTCCTGGGACACCTGGATCCTGCCTCTTTCAACTTAGACAGGGGATTCCCTCTCCAGAGACACGTGGGCAATGCTTGGCTGTGTCCACCAGTCAGGGATCGCTCAGTTGTTTTGTTTTCAGATTTCTGGAAACAGCATCTTTCTTCGCCTCCTTAATTTTTTGGTGGTCGCTGTTGGAATGTGTGCAGACGCTTTACTGGTTTCCGTGGCTGCGCCTCCGTCTAGCCTGGATCGGACCTTAACACCGAGCTGCTGCACTGGCGCTTTCATCTTCTGAGCTGACGGTCACGTCATCTGCTTTTCTTGTCTAATAACTCAGGGTGTTTGCATCTGAGTTGACTGGTGAGGTTGTACCATAAGGTTCCTTTTATATGGTCTTCAAGAGATTTGGTTATCAGAGATTTGCTGGCTTTACGACATTAAGCTCTACTGAGTACTGACAAATAGGTGAACTTTTTTTTCTTCCCTGCCCACTCGCCGAGCACGGATCTAATAACCCCAGGTCCTCAACTGCCACAGCTGGCACTGCTCCCTCTTGTAACGGGTGGCATTTGGGCAAGTGTCTGGCGCCCAGGAGGTGTGTGAGACACAGGGGCTCTGTGTTCCTGCTGAGAAGAGAAGCCTTGAGTTTACTAGAAGGGTTGGGGTGGGAGGAGTATCACGCTTGTTGAACACACTGAGAATCTGAAAGCCATTCCAGAATCTCTAAAGGATTGAAAAAGCATTCTGCTTAAGAATATGAGAGGTTTTTTTTTTTTTTTTTTTTTTTGCTTATTCTTAACTAGTGAATTGTAGCAAAGTGAAGCACTTTCAGCTAGGGAATGCATTTTAATTTCATTTGTTCAATAATATGCAGCATTACCAATTAATACATATTTTCATTGTGCAATTTCACGTCAGGAAGAAGGGACTCTAGAACCAGTGAAAATAGTCTCTCCCCTGAAAAAGAACGTAACTCTTCCTCCAGTAAAGCTAAGAAGGAGCATGCCGTGAAACAGTTCGGTAAGACTGAGTGAGCACCAGGGGAGGCTGAGAGTGCGTGCCGGCAAGTGGAAACCTTTAGCTGCCAGATCCTCTCCTTGGCCACCGAGCTGCTGCCCTGGAGATGCTCGGCTCTGGGAGGGGGCCCTGGCACTGGAGCACTGCCCTCGGGCAGCCGGGGTGGGGCAGGGCANTACTCTAACATGCCAGGCTCCTCTGTCCATGGGTTTCTCCAGGCAAGAATACTGAAGAGAGTTGCCATGCCCTCCTCCAGGGATCATCCTGACCCAGGGATCAGACCCGCATCCCCTATATCTCCTGCATTGGCAGATGGGTTATTTACCGCTAGCGCCAGCTGGGGAGCCCAGATATAGTTGTATTGAGATATGACTCACATACCATGAAATTCTCCCCTTGTTACAGACTGCACTGTGGCCCTTCTAAGTTCATATGTCAAAGTTGTAACCCCTTGGCCCTCCCAATGTGACCGTGTTTGGAAATAGTGTGCTTAAAGAGGTGATTGGGCTTCCCTCATAGCTCGGTTGGTAAATCATCTGCCTGTAGTGCAGGAGACCTGGGTTTGATTCCTGGGTTGGGAAGATCCGTGGAGAAGGAAATGGCAACCCACTGCAGTACTCTTGCCTGGAGAGTCCCGTGGACGGAGGATCCTGGCAGGCACAGTCCAGGGATCACAAGAGTTGGACACGACTTAGCAGTGAAACCACCACCAAAGAGGTGATTAATGTTAATGAGGTCACGAGGGTGCATCCTAATCCAATACGTAAAGAATCTGCCAGCAAAGTGGGAGACCTGGGTTCAATCCCTGGGTTGGGAAGATCCCCTGGGAAAGGGAAAGGCTACCCACTCCAGTATCCTGGCCTGGAGAATTCCATGGACTATAGTCCATGGGGTTACAAAGAGTTGGACATGACTGAGTGACTCACTTTCACTTTTCATGGTAACTCTGGGTCTCACTTTTTTGAGGAACCGTCCAGCTGTTTTCTAAAGCAGCTGCACCATTAAGTATTCCCACCAGCAGTGTGTATAGGATTCTGGTTTCTCCACACCATTGTCAACACTTGTTATTGTCCATCTTTTTTGTAGCCATCCTAGTGGATGTGAAATGGTATCTCACTGTGGTTTTGATTTGCATTTCTCTGATGATGAATAATGTTGAGCTTCTTTTCACATACTTATTTGCCATTTGTGTAGGGATATCTATTAATGTACACTGTCTATTTTTAAATTGAGTTGTCTTTTAATTATTGAGCTGCAAGAGTCCTTTATATATCTCCCCTTATCAGATCTGTATCATTTCTCATATTCTGTGCGTCATCTTTTCATTTTCGTTTTCTTGGTGCTATCGTTTGCAGCATAGAAGTTTTTTATTTTGATGAAGCCCAAGTTATCTGATTTTTCTTGTAATACTTTTGCTTCCGGTATATCTAAGAAACCATTGCCTAGTGCAAGGTCACTAAGATTTACCCCTGTGTTTTCCTCTAAGAGTTTTGTGGTTTTAGTTCTTACGTATATATCCCTGATCCCTTTTGAGTTAGGTTTTGTCTATGGTGTGAGGTGGGGGTCCAGCTTCGTTTTTTTTGTGGGTGGGTAAGTGGAGGTCCAGCACCATTTGTCCAGATGGATGGGACCTCAGGGGTCCCCTAGAACAGCCCACCGTCTGAGGAGGAAGTCTGGCTATGGTGAGAGCAGAGCCTGGCCCAGGGAAAGCGCTCAGGGCACCAGCGCCCACACATAGCCTCCAGCCCCTGCTGGACAGTCTTTTGTGTTGAGATTTTATCATCCTGTGTTTGTTTAACTTGCTCTCCACCACTTCCAGAATGGTGTTGTGTGCAGCTGGGTGCTGAATCAGTGGTTCTGTGATGGTGGAGGCTGGGGGCTTCCATCGTAACAAGGTTGTCCCTGGCTCACAAGACCTCCAGAACCAACAGCAGAGAAGGCATCAGCTTCGTTCCATCAGAGTCCCGGTGATGGGCCCTGGCAGGCCTGTCCTCCAGCTGGGGAGGAGATGATAGTGGCAACGGGGACTGCAGGTGAGGGATGTTTGGGGAGAAAGAGAAAGAGGGCATTTTCAGCTCTTTGGCCTCTTTAATCCTACTCTACTTTTGGGCCAAGCAAGGACCGTTCTCCTTCCCCTCGGCACTTTTTCAGCTGCGCAGATAGGTCTCCTGGGTGGATTTAAGAGGAGTTAGTGAGACAACTTATGGTTATACCAGACTCTGGGTCCTCCTTTCCTTCCCAGGCGTCCTGGGCCACAGCTCAAAGCTTCATCTCGCCCATCCTGAGAGCCGGGCCAGATGGCCGGGCCCCAGGCTGCCTGCTGGGTGGAGGGCAGTGTGGCTCTTGGAGGACACGGGCCCCCTCCTTCCTCCCGCCGCCAACAGCCTGGCAAGAGGAGCGAGTCTCTCCAGCAGGCCCCTCGCGCTCTCTTCCAGGCCTTCTCGCGCCCTCTTCCATGGTCCCTGCTGTGGCCATGCAGAGCCTCCCGGGCGAGTTTGTCCTGCCCGCCTCTGCGTCTGCCACAGGCGAGCTGCCTGGCGCTGCAGGCAGTGGTTGGGTGAGCCGGTGGGTGAACCTGGGCTTTCCCAGGTCACGATCTGTCCTCTCTCTCCTTCTCTGTCATCCTGTGGCATCTCCGTTTAGTGTGTCTGTGTGTGCTTAGTCTCTCAGTCGTGCCCGACTCTTTGCATCCCTGTGGACTGTAGCCCGCCAGGCTCCTCTGTCCATGGGATTCTCCAGGCAGAAATATTAGAGTGGGTTGCCATTTCCTGCTCCAGGCGATCCTCCCAACCCAGGAACTGAACCCAGGTCCCCTGCATTGTGGGCGGATGCTTTGCCATCTGAGCCACCAGGGAAGCCTGTTCAGGGTCCGGTGTAAAGATCTTGCCCTTAAAGCCCGAAAGCCCTGTCACCCTTACCTGTCCCCTAGTTGAATATGATGATCTCACCCCCCCTTTTATAAAAAATATTTATGTAATTTTATTTTGGGGGCTTATGTGGGATCTTAGTTCCCTGACAAAGGATCAAACCCACGTTCCCTGCATTGGGAGCATGGAGTCTTAACCACTGGACCACCAGGGAAGTCCTGATCTCCTCTCTTTCGAATCTTCTCTTTGTTTCTGCCTGTGTCTTGTCACGTTCCACACTCTGCTCGGGCTTCCCAGGTGGTGCTAGTGGTAAGCAACCCACTTGCCAATGCAGAAGACGTAGGAGACTCGGGTTTGATCCCTGGGGTTGGTAAGATTTCCTGGAGAAGGAAATGGCAACCCATACCAGTATTATCATCTGAAGAATCTCATGGACAGAGGAGCCCGGCAGGCTATGGTTCATAACGTCACAAGGAGTCGGACACGACTGAAGCGACTTAGCATACACACTCTGCCCTGTGGTAAAATATTTGCGTGCACGTCTTAACCCCAGAATTGGAGCCCAGGACGTGGTGCAGGAACTGTGCTTTCTCCTTTTTCATTTTACCCCTCTGTGTCCTCTTGCTCCCTCCCTGCCACACCTGGCGCTGGATCTTGCAGACTCTGCAACTCAACGATCTGATCGGTCATGGTGCCTGGGCCTCGGGTCACTGGGGCTGGCCCCCTGCGCCCCCTGACCCCAGGCTCGCGTCCTGCCTGCAGCTTCATGCTGCCCTGAGGAGGATGTCCCTGGCCTCACATCCTGGAGTGGGAAGTCTGTGTGGGAGACAGATGTCAGCATGCGGTGCCTGATCCAGCGTATGTAAGCTGCATATCTCTGCGGGGAGCGTCAGCCGGCCGTATTACTGAGGTATCATACCCGACTCCTGGCAGGAAGCGTTGGAGCAGGTAACACAGCAGTGCAATCCTTGCTCTGCCCTGGAGGACACAGACAGTCTCCCGAGCCGCCACGCCCTGGATGCTAGGGACTCACCTGCTGCTGCTGGGTGCCTCCCTCCCATTGATGGGATGGCCTTCTCAGTTTTTTGTCTCTGTGGGACCCCTGCCTACCCCCACAGTCCTGACCTGGAAGGTGGGGTGACTGGGGCGAGAGGCTGCTGGGAGTGGGGGAGAGCCTCTTGGGGTGCTGAGCTGCAGAGGGCTTTGTGGATGCCTGAGCTGGGCAGGCATCTTGTCCCTAGGAAAGAAAAGGGAGGGGAGGGATAGTCTGACCACCAGTGCTGATACAGCCTTCTGTTTCTGAAGAGGTTGAGATGGTTGGATGGCATCACTGATTCAATGGACATGAATCTGAGCAAACTCCGGGAGATGGTGAAGGACAGGGAACCCTGGCGGATTACAGTCCATGGGGTCGCAAAGAGTTGGACACAACTCAGCGACTGAACAACAGCAATGAACATCCTTTCATGTAGATTTCCAGTTTGCATCTCACAACAATCCTGGGAGCTGTTTTCACCTCTGTTTTCAGGTCCAGGTCTGCAGAGTGGAGTGGCAGGCAGCTGGCTCCTGAAGGGTGGCAGTAGGGACAGGCAGGGTCCCGCTCCTGGGATGTAGGGTGGGTAGGAAGGCACCCTGTTCCTTGCACACAGTGGATGTTTCATGCACATCTGTCCCATAAATGAATGGCGGGCACTCAGTAATGAGTAGTCAATTAGATACATGAGCAGAGTTTTCTGGATTTGGCGCTCAACCCTATCTCAGGCCCCTGAAATGTTAGGATTTCTTGGTTTCCTTGCTTTGGCGGGGGGGACCCTCATCACCGTGAGGCCTGGCTGTGGAGGGGTCGGATTAACCTCCAGGGTCAGCAGGCTGGCAGAGCTCAGGAAATGCCTCTCTGTGATCCGAATTTGGTCCAGAGACAGGTGGTGGAGCTTGGAGGAGGGAGGAGTTCTCATGCGAGGCCCAGCCCAGCTGGCCTTCCTTCTGATGGACTGATGATCTGCAGCCAGGTCCTCAGTGCATCTAGATCTCAGCAGAGGAGCTGGACCCTGTGAACCAAGTACTTGGCACCCCCATCTCTGGCCGGTGGGAAAGCAGAGCTGACTGAGGGGCCCAGGTCCCTTGGCTCTCTTGTCAGGGAATGTCCTGGAGGAGCCAATGCTCTGATCAGGTCTACCCTTTCAAGTGGCTTCATGGCCCCAGAAAGTGACTTCTTTTGAGCCGTGCTCCCTTGCTCCCCTGTGTGCCAACGGAGCCCAGAAATAGTCCAATTTCATCGGTCCCTGTGTTTGCATGGCAAAGCGAGGGGGGTTGTGGAGCGGGAGTGCCCATTGTACGGAGGGAGACTCTGAGGCCGGGGCAGGGGCAGGCAGTACTGCTGTTGTGCAAGAGGCATGAGGGGGGAGGCGCCTCGGGCAGAAGCTCACAGACTGCGGGCCTTCCTCGTGGATCTGTTTGTGTGCTTGTGAGGCGCCCAGGAGATTAGCCACCGAGCAGAGGTTTTATTTATGATGACGCCTCGAATCCCGCCCTGCTGCCTGCACGACTCGGCGGCTGACGCTGGTGCTGACCTGCTCTCGGGGGTGTCTTAAGTCTCCTAAGTAATCCGTGTTCCAAGGCAGGCTGGTGCAGAGATGGTCCTCTAGGAGGGGGTCAGCTCGGGGCTCAGCCTGGGCTCGCCTTGTCCCTGGTGTGAGAAGGGAAGGGCCAGGCTCGGAAGTGAGGGCTGCCTGCCCGTTTCACCCTCTGTAGTCATTTGGCATTCTTGACTCCTCTTGATTAAAATGGTTGAAATAAAGATCTCAGATGAGCGACACACAGAATTTTAATAACATTCGAGAACTGTTAAGTAGTGTAAGCCTAATGTATATTGCCATTTTTTTCATTAACTTAGATTTAGTGGACATTTACATTTTAATTTGTGATACGCTTATTCTTGAAAGCAGTCACCGTGTCGTCTTTAAACAAATGTTCTGTATTTTTTTTTTTTTTTACTTTTCACTAATTTGAGGAGGATTTCTGATTACCTATTAATGAGGTTTTACTAAGAATAGGATCAAAGCATCAGACTGTCTAGAGCTGGACGGTTCCTTAGAGATCATCTCACTGTCTTCATTTTGGAGATGAAAAAATACTACATTATTACATGCTCTGGCAGACGATCAGTGATTTCTTTTACACGAACAGCTTTGTCCCTTAATATGAAAGAGTTGCCGGGGGTGGAGCCTTCTCTTCTTTTATTCTTTTGAATTTATTTGACTGTGTTGGGTCTTAGTTGTGGCATGCGGGATCTAGTTCCCAGACCAGGGATTGAACCCGGGGTCCCTGCATTGAGAGCGTGGAGGCTTAGCCCCCGGAACACTAGGGCAGTCCTGAAGCCTTCTCTTCTGAATAGAGAGAAATGGGAATTTCCCAAACCGTTTATTGATGTGTAAGTTGCACACACAAAGATGCAGCACTCAGTGGACCTTTATAAAGTGGCTGGAGCCCAGATCAAGAAACCGAGTGTCAGTAGCGTGCTTGACCCCCCTGCCTCTCCCTCCAGCCACAGTCCTGGTCAGCAGAACCACTCCCCAGGTGTCTGACTACACAGACGAGTTTTGAACTTGATGTTGAGAGGACCGTACAGTATGTGCTCTGCTGTGTCTGACTTTTCCTCCACATTCCCTGCCTGCCCCAACTACGAGTGGTGTAGTTTATTATTTTTTATCATTGCGTGGTCTAGCCACACGTGGGACTCTGCCTAACTGATCTGGTTGATTTGTACCATTGATAGGTATTTTGGTAGTTTCCAGGTTTGGGCTATTTTTAAGTAGTATATCTCTGCATATTCTTTTCATCAAAACTCATTTCTATTGGTTTACAGCCAAGAGTGGAATTGCCGGGATGTGGAACAAGGGTAGATTGCACTTGCATAGACGTGACCAGTTTTTTAAAGTGGTGGTTTCAGTCTCTGCTCCCAGTAACAGTGGTGTGTGAGGGATCTGGATGCTCGTGTGTGTACAAGCTCGTGGTGTTTTCTGTCTGTTTTCACCTTCTGGTAGGTGTGCAGTGGTGTCTCACTGTGGCTTTGATTTGATTTCACTGATGACCAGTGACACGGAACCGTAGCTCTAAGCGGAGACTGGGTTTCTAGCTCTTCTACTGAGGAAGTTACTCTATGTCAGCCATGGCAGAAGCAGAGAGATGAAGACATATTTCTGGGATGGTGCATGCATGCTAAGTCGCTTCAGTCATGTCTGACTCTTTTCAACACTATGGACCGCAGCCTACCAGGCTCCCCGTCCGTGGGATTCCCCAGGCAAGAACACTGGCGTGGGTTGCCATGCCCAATGTCTACCTTCGAGCTTAGACTAGAAACGGCTGCAAGCACCCTGCGGCTGACGGTGTGGCCTGTGCCTTTTGCACCAGCCTCCTCTTCGGTGGTGCGGGTAATGCTCGGGCACCCTAGTGCCTGGTGAAGACGGGGGATGGTGTGGACCCGAGGTCCAGCTGGAGAGGCGTGACGTGGGGTCTGGAGTGGGCGTGGGGCGTGGAGCCCAGAGTGGGCTGGGTTTGGGGTGTGCATAGGCCTCTCAAATGTGGCCAGCTCTGTTAGCCGCTGGCTCAGTGCTGGGAGCATACCTCCCGTGGACCCTCTGCAGGCTTGGGAAGGCAGGAACTAGAAGCCCGTGGGACACAGAGGTGACCCCTGACCTGGAATGCAGGGGCCAAGGCTAGGGTCTCCCAGGGTCCTTGGCTGGCATGACCCGGGCGGGGGCTGGACCTGCAGAATCCCCGTCTGCAGCAGCGTGCTGCTGGTCACCTCCTCTGGCTCCTGTGGGAACTCTGGGCATGACTCTGCAGGGTCAGGGTGTGGGCAGATGCCCCAAGAGGGAGTAAAGTCCGCAGCAGCTGTGGCCTCTGTGGATGAAGGCGGGCTCCGGGTGACTCTGCTGCAGGGCCCTGGGGGCCATCTGTCACAAATAATGCACTAAACTCGCTGCAGGAGCCCAAAGACTCCGCACACCTTTCAGCTCAGCTCCCTGCGAGGGGCCCTGCTCAGTCCGCAGCGAAGACCACTCCCTCTCTCTATTATCAAAACAACCCGCATCTCTCTCTGGCATCCCAGCTCCTGCCACACGCTTCAAACCTCCCAGCTGATAAGGTCTTTGTGAAATTGCCTTTCAGGGCCGCCTTCACCTCAGAACCAAAGGAGGGGGCTCGCACGAGTGTGTCCCCAGCANTTGGTAATATAGTCATTTTCAACAATATTGATTCTTCCTACCCAGCAACATGGAATATCTCTCAATCTGTTTATGTCATCTTTGATTTCTTTCATTAGTGTCTTATAATTTTCTGTGTACAGTTCTTTTATCTCCTTAGGTAAGTTTATTCCTAGATATTTATTTCTTCTTCTTGCAATGGTGAATGGGATTGATTCCTTAATTTCTCTTTCGATTTTTCATTCTTAGTATATAGAAATGCAAGTGATTTCTGTGTATTGATTTTGTATCCTGCAGCTTTGCTCAATTCACTGATTAGCTCTAGCAACTTTCTGATGCTATCTTAGGGTTTTCTATGTACAGTATCATGTCATCTGCAAACAGTGAGAGCGTTACTTCTTCTTTTCCGATCTGGTTTCCTTTTATTTCTTTTTATTTTCTATGATTGCTATAGCTAGGACTTCCAAAACTATGCTGAATAATAGAGGTGAAAGTCGACACTCTTGTCTTGTTCCTGATCTTAGGGGGAATGTTTTCAGTTTTTAACCACTGAGAATAATGTTTGCTGTAGGCTTATCATGTATGGCCTTTACTATGTTGAGGTAAGTTCCTTCTATGCCCATTTTTTTGAAGAGTTTTAATCATAAATGGGTTTTGAATTTTGTCAAAGGCTTTTTCTGCATCTATTAAGATTATCATATGGTTTTTACCTTTCAATTTGTTAATATGGCATATCACATTGATTGATTTGTTTATATTGAAAGGTCCTTGCATGCCTGGAATAAACCCAAATTGATCATGGTGTATGAGCTTTTTGATGTTTTGCTGAATTCTGTTTGTCAAAATATGGTTGAGGATTTTTGCATCTATGTTCATCAGTGATATTGAGCTGTAGTTTTCTTTTTTTGTGTTTTCTTTGTCTGGTTTTGGTATCAGGGTGATGGTGGTCTTGTAGAATGAGGCTGTAAGTGTTCCTTCCTCTGCAGTTTTCTGAAAGAGTTTTAGAAGGATAAGGCTTAGTTCTCTAAATGTTTGATAGAATTCTCCTGTGAAGCCATCTGGTCCTGGGCTTTTGTTTTGGGGGAGATTTTTTTATCAAAGCTTCAATTCCAGTGCTTGTAATTGGGTTGTTCATAATTTCTATCTCTTTCTGGTTCAGTCTTGAAAGATTGAACTTTACTAAGAATCTCTCCATTTCTTTCAGGTTATCCATTTTATTGCCATATACTTGTTCATAATAGTCTCTTATAATCCTTTGTATTTCTGCATTGTCTGTTGCAACCTCTCTTTTTTCACTTTTAATTTTGTTGATTTGATTCTTCTCTCTTTTTTCCTTGATGAGTCTGGCTAAAGATTTGCCAATTTTGTTTATCTTCTCAAAGAACCAGCCTTTAGTTTTATTAATCTTTACCATTGTTCCTTTCATTTCTTTTTCATTTATTTCTGCTCAGATATTTATGATTTTTTTTCTTCTACTTGTTTTTGTTGTTCTTTTCCTAGTAGTTTTAGGTGTCTATTTAATGTTTTTCTTGTTTCATAAGGTAGGATTGTATTGCTATAAACTTCCTTCTTAGAACTGCTTTTGCTGCATCCCACAGGTTTTGAGTTGTATTTTCATGGTCATTTGTTTCTAGGAATTTTTTCATTTACTGTTTGATTTTTTCAGTAACCTGTTGGCTATTTAGAAACATGTGGGTTTAATCTCCATGTGTTTCTGTTTCTTACAGGTTTTTTTTTTTTTTCTTCTTGTAATTCACGTCTAGTGTCATAGCATTGTGGTCAGAGAAGATGCTTGATACAATCTCAATTTTCTTAAATTTACTGAGGTTTGATTTGTGACCCAAGATGTGGTCTATCTTGGAGAATGTTTCATGTGCATTTGAGAAGAAGGTGTATTCTTCTTCATTTGGACTGAAGATACTGAAGATATCAATGAGATCCATCTCATCTAATGTATCTTTTAAGACTTGCGTTTCCTTATTAATTTTCTGTTTTGATGATCTGTCATTGATGTGAGTGTGGTGTTAAAGTCTCCTACTAATATTGTGTTTCTGTCAATTTCTCCTTTTATGTCTGTTACCGTTTGTCTTATGTATTGAGGTGCCCCTATGTTGGATGCATAAATATTTACAATTGTTATGTCTTCCTCTTGGATTGATCCGTTTATCATTATATAGTGTTCTTCCCTATCTCTTGTAATCTTCTTTATTTTAAGGTCTATTTTTTTCTGATATGAGGATTGCTATTCCAACTCTCTTTTGCTTCCAACCTGCAAGGAATATATTTTTCCATCCTCTCATTTTCAGTCCATATGTGTCTTTAGGTCTGAAGTGGGTTTCTTGTAGACAGCATATATATGGGAAATTCTTTTGTATCCATTCAGCCAGGCTGTGTCTTTTTGTTTGAGCATTTAATCCACTTACATTTAAAGTAATTATTGATATATATGCTCCTATTGCCATTTTCTTAATTGTTTGGGGTTGATTTTGCAGATCTTTTTCTACTCATATTTCTTGGCTACAAAGTCCTTTTAACATTTGTGTAAACCTGGTTTGGTGGTACTGAATTCTCTTGACTTTTGTTTGTCTGAAAAGCTTTTTACTTCTCCATCGATTGTGAATTAAATCCTTGCTGGNGCAGATCTTTTTCTACTCATATTTCTTGGCTACAAAGTCCTTTTAACATTTGTGTAAACCTGGTTTGGTGGTACTGAATTCTCTTGACTTTTGTTTGTCTGAAAAGCTTTTTACTTCTCCATCGATTGTGAATTAAATCCTTGCTGGGTATAGTAATCTTGGTTGTAGATTTTTCCCTTTCAGTACTTTAAATATATCCTGCCATTCCCTTCTAGCTTGGAGAGTTTCTGCTGAAAGATCAGCTGTTAAGCATATGGGTTTCCCTTGTATGTTACTTGTTGCTTCTCCCTTGCTGCTTTTAATATTCTTTCTTTGTGCTTAGTCTTTCTTAGTTTGATTAGTATGTGTCTTGGCATTTCTCCTTGGGTTTATCCTGTATGGGACTCTGCACCTCCTGTACTTGATTGACTATTTCCTTTTCCATGTTGGAGAACTTTTCAACCATAACCTCTTCAAAAATTTTCTCATACCCTTTCTTTACTCTTCTTCTTCTGAGACCCCTATAATTCAAATGTTGGTGTGTTTGATTTGGTCCCAGAGGTCTCTGAGACTATGCTCAGTTCTTTTCTTTTTTTCCTTTATTCTGCTCTTCAGAAGTTAATTCCACCACTATATCTTCCAGCTCACTGATTCATACTTCTGCTTCAGATATTCTGCTATTGATTCCTTTTAGAGCGTTTTTTTCATTTCAGTAATTGTGTTGTTTGTCTCTATATGTTTATTCTTTAATTCTTCTAGGTCTTTTTAACTGATTCTTGTGATTTTCTCCATTCTGTTTTCAAGGATTTTGATCATCTTTACTATCATTATTCTGAATTCTTTTTTAGGTAGTATACCTATTTCCTCTTCATTTATTTGGACTTCGTGTTTCTAGTTTGTTCCTTCATTTGTGTAGCATTTCTCTGCCTTTTTATTATTACTATTATTTTAGTGTATTGTGTTTGGGGTCTCCTTTTCCCAAGCTTCAACGTTGAATTCTTTCTTCCTTTTGGTTTCTACCCTCCTAAAGTTGGTCCCAGTGGTTTGTGTAAGCTTCGCATAGGGAAAGATTTGTGCTGAGTTTTTTGTTTGTTTGTTTGTTTTTCCTCTGAGGGGCAAGGCTGAGTGAGGTGGTAATCCTGTCTGCTGATGATTGGGTTTGTATTTTTGTTTTGTTTGCTGTTTAGATGAGATGTCCTGCACAGGGTGCTACTGGTGGTGGGGTGATATTGGGCCTTGTATTCAAGTGGTTTCTTTTGCATGAGTTCTCAGTATTTGATACTCCCTAGGGTCAGTTCTCTGGTAGTGTAGGGTGCTGGAGTCACTGCTCCTACTCCAAAGGCTCAGGGCTTGATCTCTGACAAGGATGAATTCAGCTGTAGGTTTGGAGGTATACTGACTGGATTAAATTTCTACAGCTTGGTTTCCTCCTGACATTTAATTTACACACTTTCCATCACGAGGTAAGAAATGTGATGCCTGAAGTTCCAAATCTCTGTTCTTCTCCCAGCTATGAGTACCTCCTCCTCTGCTGTCCACTGCCTGGTGCTCCTCCCTCTCAGCTGGGCCGACTGTCTGGCTCCCACTACTGGGGCTACTCTGGCAAGAGGCCCAGGTTGCACCCTTGTCCTCCAGCAGACCTCCTCATCTCCTTGTCTTCCCTGCTCAAGCCTCCCTTTCTGGTCTGTTTGCCCTGCCCACCTCTGGAAACCAGCTGGGAGACCAAGACACTTCAGCTCCAGTGTAGGCCCACCTGCTGTTGTTTTTAATTTTTGATTTAGGAAACAGGTTTAAAGAAGCCCTGGACTATCCAAAACCATTTACATGCCCAGAATCTCTCATTAGTCCTTTAAAAATATTCTTTAAAACAGATTCTAAAATGCCACCAGACATCAAATTGCCAATATCTGCTGGATCATGGAAAAAGAAAGAGAGTTCCAGAAAAACATCTATTTCTGCTNACTCGATGGACATGAGTTTGGGTGAACTCCAGGAGTTGGTGATGGACAGGGAGGCCTGGCGTGCTGCAATACATGGGGTCGCAAAGAGTCGGACATGACTAAGCAACTGAACTGAAATGCCACCATAGTTGAGAGACTTTGCTTTATTTCAGATACTTCTTTAGAAAAAAAATGATGTCATTAGTATGAAGACTAAAAGATGACTCAGAACAAATTGAATAGCAATAATTTCATGGTACTCATCACTACTTTAAAACTTCTTAGTGTTTATAAGTGTTAGTTACTCAGTCATATCTGACTCTTTGCCATCCTATGGACTGTGGCCAGCCAAGCTCCATGATCCATGGAATTCTCAAGGCAAGAATAGTAGAGTGGACAGCCATTCCCTTCTCCAGGGGGATCTTCCTGACCCAGGGATTGAACCTGGGTCTCCTGCATTGCAGGCAGATTCTTTACCATCTGTGCCACCAAGGAAGCACAGTATTTATAAAATTTCATTTAAATATTATACACTAATAGATAAGCATTGTAAGATGTGTGAATCTTCTGAACGAAATACATTTTGCAAATACATACCGAAAATGATTTTTTAAAGACTTTTGAAGTTTCAGACCATTAAGGTGAAATTTTATTTAAAAAAAGTTTCTTATATTTGAAGAAAAAAAAAGTACATAAATTATCTCTGGATCAAAATTAGTTCCTCCNTACATACCGAAAATGATTTTTTAAAGACTTTTGAAGTTTCAGACCATTAAGGTGAAATTTTATTTAAAAAAAGTTTCTTATATTTGAAGAAAAAAAAAGTACATAAATTATCTCTGGATCAAAATTAGTTCCTCCAGAAGAACTTAAGATACAGTACAATTTTATTGTTCAATGTTCTAATAGTTTAAAATATAATCTGATGTGGATAATTATTTTAAAAGCAGCACTTGTATGAAAAATTCCCATGTATCTTTTTCTTGAATTATTTTCAATATTTGCCCTCAAATTAAATCTGTTTAAATTACCTGAATACATTATATTATTCTATTCTATGGTAAGTTTATATTTATATAATAACATATAGCAAAGTATTATCTATCTACATATATATATATAACATTAGAAACTTGTGTCTATATTTCATATTCAACTATCAGAGCTAATCTAATTAAGCTTACTAGGATGTTTAGCAAATTCAGTTACCAAAATCACCAAGTTATATAAAAAAGTAAGGTCTTACCACAAAGATTCACATTTTAAAGTGAATTAATTCTCTTATAACAAGTAGATGATAAAAAATAAATCCTGTTCTAAAGAAACATGGATATAATAAACTACCATTAACTTCAGAAGCGTAACTCTTACAATGACAATAAGAATTTGAGGAAAGTTTTAAAGGATCTCATTTGAGGTCAAACTTACCAGCAAATTTGATATGGAATTTATTTTCAGGCTTTAAGATCTGGACATACAAAGGGCAATTTGGAGCAAAATCTTTTACAGCCCATGCTCTTAAAATTGTTTGGTGATCCTGAAATGATAAAACCCAAAATATCATTAGATGAACTTAAAGTGTTATGATATTAAGTAAAATTTCTCATTCAGTGTGTGAAATGGTCACATCTACAGTTTAAAATTAAGCATATGAAATAATTCATTGATAGTTCTTACTATTAAAGGTAAGATAACTTGTTATTTTTATGGTGGTGGATTAGTCACTAAGTCATGTCTGATTCTTGTGATCCCATGAATTGTAGCCCACCAGGCTCCCCTGTCTATGGGATTTTCCAGGCAAGAATACTGAAGTGGGTTGCAATTTCCTTCTCCAGGGTATCTTCCAGACCTAGGAATTGAAACTGGGTCTCCTGCACTACAGGCAGATTCTTTACCAACTGAGTTACGAGAGAAGCCCAATTTCTATAAAAGAGATCAACAATACATAATTCTATAGTACTAATTGTCAACACTTAGAAATTAGCAGAGATTAAGAGGAATGCCTTTGACAAGCACAAAAATAATTTTCCCAGAAAATAATTAAAGGGTAGAAACCTTCAGAAATATGGCAAAATTTAGTTTGTAATAACAGTTTCCATGAGAAAAAGTTGGACGTAGCATAATTTTAACATAGATTGTAAAAGGGCAATGACTGCAGAGACCATTTGTGAGAACACATTAGTTTACTTTTTATATGGCAGTAAAGATAGAAGAATTTTGACTTTGTGTGTATTGGAAGAAATCAATAACTTTCAGATATTAAAAAAGTAACAGAAAAGTTTTTTTTTTAAAGAAATGCTAAGATTGAGAAAGGAAGTGAATATCATGTTTACCATGAAATCTTACATATAGTATCACCCCATAACTGATTACTGAATAAATCAGCTTGATTTAATTGAATAAATCAAAGCAAATTACAACTGTCCTTAGGTTTCCAGGACTCTCTATGCATAATAAAATATGAGGATGTTCTTTATATAACATGTTACAGTATTTCCTAAAGGAAATCAACCCTGAATACTTGTTGGAAGGACTGATGCTGAAGCGCCAATACTTTGGCTGCCTGATGCAAAGAGCTGATTCATCACAAAAGACCCTGCTGGGAATATTGAAGGCAGGAGAAGAGGGCAGCTCAGGATGAGTTGGTTAGATAGCATCACTGACTCAATAGACATGAGTTTGAGAACACTCTGGGAGATAGTGAAGGACAGGGAAGCCTGACATGCTGCAATTCATGGGGTTGCAAAGAGTCAGACACAAGTTAGTCACTGAACAACAACAATTTGCATATAACCTATGCACCACCTCTCAAATACTTTGAATCATCTCTAGAGTACTTATATTATTTAGTACAATGTAAATACAATGTTAATTACTGTCAGCCAGTAAATTCAAGTTTGCTTTTTGAAAATTTCTGGAATTTCTTTTTCAAATATTTTGATCCAAACTTAGTTGAATCCAAGGATGCAGAACCCTCAGATACAAAGGGATGACTCTATTAGAAAAATTCACTAATGTTAGATACATTCTATTTATTTAGTTTTTTACTGAAGTATAGTTGATATGCAACATTACATGTTACAAATGTAAAATATAGTGAGTCACAATTTTTAAAGGTTTGTATCTCGTCAATAGTTATTACGAGACATTGACTATATTGCCTGTGTTGTACATATATCCTTGCAGCTTATTTTATACCTAATAGCTTATACCTCTTAAACCTACCCTGATATTGCCCCTCCTTCACTGCTTCTCCCTACTGGTAACCCTACCTTATTCTCAGTAAATATTATCTTTTTTTGTTATATTCACTTGCTTGTTTTATTATTTAGATTCCATATAATGATATCATAAAGTATTTTGTTTGACTTATTTACTGAGTACAATACCCTCCAAGTCCATCTATTGTTGTAAAAGGTAATTCTTTTTATGACAAATTTTCATATTTTCATTGTGTGTGTGTATATATATATATACCATATCTTCTTTATCTTTTCATTTGTTGTTAGATACTTGGGTGTTCTATATCCTGGTAATTATAAATAATGCTCCTCTGAACAGTGGGATGCATGTATAATCTTCAATTAGTGTTTTTGTTTCTTTCAGATATATACCCAGGAGTGGAACTGCTAGGTCATATGGTAATTCTATTTTTAGTTTTTTGAGAAACTTGTATACTGTTTTTGACAGTGGCTGAACCAATTTACATTCCCACCAACAATGTACAAGGATTCCATTTTTTTCACATCCTCACCAACAATTATTATTTATATTCTTTTTGATAATAGCCATTCTGATAGGTATGGGGGATATCTCATTGTGATTTTGATTTGCATTTCCCTGATGATCAGTGTTATTGAATATCTTTTCATGCTGCTGTTGGCTATCTGCATACTCTCTAGTCAAAGAAATAAGGTGAGAAAACAAAATAAAAGAAACCAAATTGGAAATAAAGTGGCAAAACTTAATGTTTGCAAATAACTTGATACTCTACATAGAAAATCCTAAAGATGCCACCAGAAAATGACTCTGGCTCATCAATGAAACTAATAATGTTTCAGGATACAAAATTAATATACAGAAATCTGTTGTTTTTCTATACACTAATAACAAAATATCAGAAAGACAAATTAAGGAAATAATTTCATTTATTATCACATCAAAAGGAATAAAATATCTAGGAATAAACCTCCCCAAGGAGGTAAAAGACTTGTGCTCTGGAAACTACGTGATGCTGATGAAAGAAAGTGTAGATTATACAGATGAAAAGATATATTGTGTTCTCAGATTGGAAGAATTAATATTATTAAAATGACTGTAATCTCCAAAGCAACCCATAGATTCAGTGCAACCCCTATCAAAATACCAATGGCATTTTTAACAAAGCTAGAATAAATAACTTTAAAATTTGCATGAACACAAATTACCCCAAATATTCAAGACTATCTTGAGAAAGAAAAACAAAATTGGAGGAATCACACTGTCTTCAGATTATACTACAAACTAGAGCAATCAAACCAGTACAGTACTGGCACAAAAACAGTCTCATAGATCAGTGGAACAGAATAGAGATCCAAGAAATAAACTCACATACATATGGTCAATTAATAGACATCAAAGTGGAAAAATATATACAAAGGATAAAAGACAGTCTCTTCAATAAGTGGTGCTGGGAAAACTGGATAGTTACATTTAAAAGAATAAAATTGGAACATTCTCTACCACTAAACACCAAAATAAGCTCAAAATGGATTAAGACCTAAATGAAAGACCAGCAACCATAACACTCCTAAAGGAAAACATAGGCAGAACATTCTTTGACAATAAATTGTAGTAATTGTTTCGGATCCATTTCCTAAAGTGAATGAAATAAAAGCAAAAATAAACAAATTGGCCTAAACTTAAAATCTTTTGCACAGCAAAGGAAACCATTGGCAAAATGAAAAGATAAACTACAGAATGTGAGAAAGTATTTGCAAATTATATGACCAGGAAGGTTGATATCCAAAACCTATAAACAGTCCATACAATCCAACATAAAAAACCAAAACAGCTGAATAAAAAAGGGACAGAAGACTTGAATATATATTGTTTTCAAAGAGGACATGCACATAATCAGTTGTAGCACTGTCTATGTAATAGCCACTAGCCACATGTGGCTCTTTAAACTTAAAATTTATTAAAATTAATTAAAATTAATAATTAAATTCCTTTATCACACTACCTACATGTCAAGAGTTCAAAGCAACATACAGCAAAATCAATCTATATTAGAATAGTGGAGATATAGAATACAGAGGATTTTCATCATCACAGCAAGTTTTATTTGACATTACTCTTAGGGAAACAGAAGATTAAAAATACAAGTAGATTTGAGGGACTATCTGTGCAGAAAGAATGAACTGTTATCAATGGCTTGTAACTTTAAGTCGCATGAAAGTTAATGAATAGAAAACCAGAATTCTTTATGTGAGCAATGTATGCCTTCCAAAAGGTAACAATGAGCCAAAAATGGTGTGGTAGTTAATTTCATGAATCAACTTGACCAATTCATAGTGTGCCAAGGTATTTGGTTAAACATTGCTCTGGCTGACTGGGAAATCCCAGAAGAGACAGAGAAAAGAAACTAAAAATTGTGTGTATAAATTTACACGTTGGCTGATACCTGAACGATGTATGCATGGGGCAGAATAAAGGCAATCTGAACTAAGATTTGAATCACTGCCAACAGAAAGGGTGATAGAGTTTGCCTTTTGCATTGAATCAAATTAACTTCTTGCTAGAACAAGGATATCAATATTGTTAGAGGAGTACAAGAGAATCCAAGGCTTCACCCCAAAGCATGATAAACAGAATACAATACACAATTACTGAGTATGTGAAGTGGCAGAAAAATGTGACGTATTTTCATGGGAAACAAACAAACAATACCCAAGAGCTGCTAGCATATAGATGATCAATGTAAAAATGATCAGACAAAGATTAAAGCAGCTCCTGTAATCCGTGAGGTGAAGGAAAATAATGCTTCTAATAATCAGAAAAGAAAATCAGTAGAGTAATAGAAAATATTTTAAAAGTTAGATAGAAAACTAAAATATCTGAAAAATATTCACTGGATGGATCATGAAATAGATGAAAGTGACAGAGGAAACAGTCACTGAACATGACCACAGATCAGTAGAATTTGAAAAACAAACAAAAAAGAAATGGGAAAGGAACAGAGTTCAGGGACTTTAGGAACAAATGTGAAAACATCTTGAGTAATGTAATTGGATTCCCAGGGAAGAAATAAAAAATAAATTAGAGCAGAACATTATCTGAAGAAATAATGGTCAGAAATGGCTCAATTTTATGAGACACAAAGTTAGGAATTTAAGGAATGCAGCAAATCCCAAACTATGTAAACAAAATGATAACCACACCTAAGCACACTGCATTCAAACTGTTGAAAACCAAAGATAAAGATACTCTCTTGAAAGCAACCAAAGAAAAACAGTCATAAGACCAAAGATTTTCATCAAAATTATGGAAATCAGGTGACAAGGAAATAACAAACTAAAGTTTAGAATGAGGAGGAAATAAAACTAACTGTAAAACCAGAATTTTATTTATAGAGAAAAATCCTTCAAAAAGGTGATATAAAGGACATTTCCAATAATAAAATCATATTCAAAAGCAAAGACATTACTTTGCCGACTAAGGTCCNGACTGCAGCCTACCAGGCTCCTCCATCCATGGGAGTTTTCAGGCAAGAGTACTGAAGTGGGATGCCATTGCCTTCTCCGGCAACCACATATATATACAAACATATACATACATATATTCAACTCAATGCACATGGGTTTGAGTGGAATCTGGGAGTTGGTGATGGACGGGGAGGCCTGGTGTGCTGTGGTTCATGGGGTTGCTAAGTGTCGGACACGACTGAACGACTGAACTCACTGACATATATATTCAACACTGAAAATGACCTGGCCCCTTTGAAAGGTGTGCCTTAGGGACTGGACAAGAGGCAGTGGCAGAGGATGGTTGGAGGGACGTGGAGGGGTGTGGACAGTGCTGGCTCCAGGCTGCAGCTCCAGCAGTGGCGGCCAAGTGACTGGGCTCCTGCGTCTCCTTCCAGCATGGCCATTGTCCCCGGAGGAGGAAGAGTGCACCTATTTGTTTAAATTTCTGTAGAGGGTGGAAACTGCTCCTTGAGATGTTAAAATACGCTGCATGGTCCCGATGGTGTCAGGTAGCTAGTTTATGGGTCCCGTCCTGGTTGTGATAACTCAGGCTAAGCTGGATAATAAACGAAAGTGGGACAGAGCCGCAGGATAAATATTGCTCCAGGGCATCTCGGCCGGCACAAATCACAGGGAAAATATCTCTGGGCTGCTTTTCATTTCTCCTCTTCCTCCCTGGCCCTCTGGCAGTAGCCAGCGGAGCAGGACCCATCCATCACGGCAGCACCACCCCCATCTGCTCTCCACGCACTGCCTTGGAGGGAGGGATGCACGCTGGTCCCGGCAGCCAGGTGCTGCTCTTCCTTCCTGCCCAGCTCTGCCCGTGGCCCTGGGGAGAAGGCATGGAGCGGACTGTGGCTGTTCTCTATTCAAAGCCGTATGCCACTGCTTAGCTGTGTGCTCCTGCTAAGTCACTTCAGTCATGTCCGACTCTTTGCAGCCCTATGAACTGTAGTCCATCAGGCTTCCCTGTCCATGGGATTTCCAGTTAAGAGTATCGGAAAGGGTAGTCATTCCCTTCTCCAGGGCATCTTCCTGCCCCAGGGATCGAACCCACGTCTCTTATGTCTCCTGCACTGGCAGGCGGGTTCTTTACTGCCAGGGCCACCTGGGAAGCCCTTTGCAGGCCCGCTTGTCTTTAAAATGAGGGGGTTAATGCTTGGTGGGTCTTAGTCCGGATCAAGCATCTGAGTCATCTGGGAATTTAAGAGCAGCTTGTGAGCTCCACCCCAGAGCACAGAGTTGGTATCTCGGGGGGCCCTTCTTGGGTGTTTCTACTTAGCTTCCTCGGGCCCTGCCTGGTCGCTCGGGTACCCGCTCCTGGCCGGGAGCCACGGGCGGCAGTGATGAAGACTGAGTCGGGTGGTGGGTTAGGTGGTGGGGTGGGCCTTCGTGTGACCCGCTCTGGCCCTAGAGCCATCAGCGCTGTCGCCTAGCCTGGCATTCCTCAGCTTCGGAGTCACTCTTGCCTTGTAATCAGCGTCCGCCTGCAGGTGTTGATTGAGCTCCTGGTGGGCACAGAGCTGCTGTAGGCATGTGGGCACCAGAGGGGACTAACCGGAGGCAGCGACGTCTCCTCCAGGCAGCGGGTGGTCTCCTGCGGGGCGGCCNTAAATAGGTTAACCTCCGGATTGAATAAAAAGCAAAATAAAATTAAAAAAAAAAAAACCCTCTAAAGAATATAACTAGGGAATAAAATTATAAAATGATAAAGTACTAAAGTGTTTTACTGTCCCAAATGAATCTGCTTAAAACAAAACAAACTTAAAAAAAAAAAAAACTTAAATTGTGAACAGTAGCAGAATATGCTACCCAAAATATGCCTTTTTAGCATAAGGATTATTTTGAGCTGATTATTTTGGAGAAAAAGCAGACACAGCAGGAGTTCTGAAATCAGAGTACAATTCATCCTTTTGTAAGGGAAATTTATATTCAAAAGGGAAATCTCCCTTTGTAAGGATATCTTTCTCTTTGTACCAAGAAGGAAGATTACAAATCACAAGAAACTTGATCAGTAGAGAAGGCACCAGACTTAAATCTGCATAAGTTTATTGTACTTTTCCGGATAACTACCCAGAATTAGCCTTCCTTCTACCAACCCCTTTCTTTTGTCTCTAGCTGAAGACAATATTTGAGGTGGTGACTTGGGCATTTGGGGGTGCAGGGGTGGGTTTACTCAGTTTTCCTAGGTATCTCCCATGTGGACAAGAGGTGTTTTGCTCCTGTTAAGCTGTCTTTCATTACAGGTGTTCTCAGTCACATAAGGTAGAATTTTAGAGGAAAATTATTTTTCTTCCCCTGAAATCCCAAATATTTTATTTCAGCTCTTTTTTCATACTGTCTAAAAGGGTCACACAGGGAAATTACTGAGTGCTCAATGATTATTTGCATTCGGTTCTAAGATTTCACATATTCCAAAATGCATGTAATAATCAGAAAAAAAATCTTTCACATTTAGGAAGAAGCTAATAGTGTGCTCTCAGATTAATTCTGAATTTTTTGTAACTCAGGTCTCTGGAGTTGGATGACCAAGATGACCTTAAAGTTTCCCCCATGCTTGACTTTCTGACAGGTTTCTTCAAAACTATAGACCCTTGGCCTCTCTTTTCTTAGAGCATTTACTTTTGAAAAATTTCAGTTATAAATTCTTTCTCTGTCCCTTTGAGATGTAAATTTTCTCCCTGGCCTCTCAGCAGTTTAACAACAGAGAAAAGTCTTTCTCAAGGACCTGGGGGCCATCTCTTTGAAATGTGATCATCAAAGGTGAAATTTTCCCCATCTCCAGTCTCCGTGGGTAGAAGGGAGCCTAACTTTCATACAGAACAGTTAGCAAGTGATGACCTAATCACACTGACCAAGCTCCCCAACCCAGTATATAAAACTCTTCCAGCCTTTTGATTCAGAGGAGTTGAATTCAATCTCTCCCCCAGGCTTCAGTAGTCTTCCTTGCATGTTCAACTCTGTCTAGTACAATTTTTCTTTGACACTGAGCAGGATATAAACATAAGTCTGTGAACTACTAATCCTATACTCTTAAGAAGGTTAAATAAAATAGCTAACCTGAGCCTTGGTTTATTAATTGACAAATTGGAGCTAGTAAGGACCTCCTTGCAGGATTGTTGTGAGAAATATATCACATGTATGCATAAAAGTATGTAAGAGGCCTCCAATCTGTAATTGATATTTAGTGATGGCTAATCAACGAGAAAACTAAGAAAACTAACATCATGGCATCTAGTCCCATCACTTCATGGGAAATAGATGANAGAAATATATCACATGTATGCATAAAAGTATGTAAGAGGCCTCCAATCTGTAATTGATATTTAGTGATGGCTAATCAACGAGAAAACTAAGAAAACTAACATCATGGCATCTAGTCCCATCACTTCATGGGAAATAGATGAGGAAACAATGGAAACAGTGACAGACTTTATTTTGGGGGCTCCAAAATCACTGCAGAGGGTGTCTGCAGCCATGAAATTAAAAGACGCTTACTCTTGGAAGAAAAGTTATGGCCAACCTAGACAACATATTAAAAAGCAGAAACATTATTTTGCCAACAAAGGTCCGTTTAGTCAAGGCTATGGTTTTTCCAGTAGTCAGATATGGATGTGAGAGCTGGAGTATAAAGAAAGCTGAGTGCTGAAGAATTGATGCTTTTGAACTGTAGTGCTGGAAAGACTCTTAAGAATCCCTTGGACTACAAGGAGATCCAACCAGTCCATCCTAAAGGAATTCATTGGAAGGACTGATGCTGAAGCTGAAACTACTTCAATATTTTGACCACCTGATGGGAAGCACTGACTCATTTGAAAAGACACTGATGCTGGGAAAGATTGAGGGCAGGAGGAGAAAGGGACTACAGAGGATGAGATGGTTGGATGGCATAACTGACTCAGTGGACATGGGTTTGGGTAGATTCCGGGAGTTGGTTGTGATGTACAGGGTGTCCTGGCGTGCTGTAGTCCACGGGGTCACAAAGAGTTGGATATGACTGAATGACTGAACTACGCTGAATCAATGAGGGGATTATGATATAGTTCTTTCTAATAAGTCTAAAAATCAATAGTGTAAAAAAAAACCAATAAAGCTAAAAGAACAAAGCAAACACTATAAGTTTTTTCAGACTAAGTAAAAAATTCATATGCCTAGTTCAGCTAAGCAAATCAAATTCTTTCACTGCAGCAAAGAAAGGCTAAAGCAAAAATGAAAGTTAGTCACTCAGTCCTGTCTGACTCTTTGTGATCCCATGGACTGTAGCCCACCAGGCTCCTCTGTCCATGGGACTCTCCAGGCAAGAATGGGTTGCCATTTTCTTCTCCAGGGGATCTTCCCAACCCAGGGATCAAAACCAGGTCACCTGTTTTGCGGGCAGACTGAGCCACCAGGGAAGCCTTAAAAGAAAGGCTATCCAGAAGCTAAATTAATTATGCTTCCTGCATTATAATGACTCAGAGAAAGACTTAGCTTTGAACAGATGTTTAAATTAAGAGCACATCTACTGACAGAGTGAACAAGATGTTCAAAATTAAAGTGTCTGAAACTGTTTTTCTTTGTTTCATGACCCAATTTTATTTTTAAGACAACCATAGTTTTTGTTAATAATTTCCTAATCCTTTTTTACTTTTAAATTCCTGAGAGATATCCAAGCATTTAATCAATGATTTTTAAAATACATTTTCTACACCGTACAAACAAAATTTTTTTTAACTGAATGTTTAAGGGCTTGCATGGTGGTTCAGGCTCATCAGTAAAGAATCCACTCTCAATACAGGAGATGCAGGTTTGATCCCTGGGTTAGAAGATCTCCTGGAGGAGGGCATGGCAACCCACTCTAGTATTATTGCCTAGAGAATTCCATGGACAGAGGAGTCTGGTGGGCTACAGTCCATGTGGTCACAAAGAGTGGAACATGGCTGAAACAGACTCAGGGACCAGGAGAACAGATTGGTTGCCAATGGGGAGAGAGGTGAGGGACATAGTGAGAGAGCACTGGATTGGGAGTTTGGGGTTACCAGGTATAAACTGCTAAGACAGATGAAGAACAAGGTCCTACTCTATAGCACAGGGAATTATATTCAATATCCTGTGACAAATTATAATGGAAAATAATACTAAACAGAATATATGTGTGTGTGTGTGTGTGTGTGTGTGTTGTTTAGATGTTATGTTGTTTAGATTGTGTCCAATTCTTTGCAACCCCACAGACTGTAGCCCGCCAGGCACCTCTATCCATGGGATTTGTCAGGCAAGAATACTGGAGGGTGTTGTCATTTTCTCCTCCAAGGGATTTTCCTGACCCAGGGATCAAATCTGGGTCGCCTGCATTNAAAAAAAAATCTAACACACCTTCAAAGATGCAATATGCTCGCTCGCTCTCTCTCTCTGCATTTCTCAAAGGGCAAGTTTTCCACCAGGAGGAAGCTGTTGAGGCTGAATCCTCACTGGCCAGCACAGGGACACTGCATGGCCGTGCAGGAATTTCCAGAGTATAGCTGTCTCCAGGGCCCCGAGGGACCGGCCCGGGGTAGCCCTGCAGCTGGATGGCAGCCTGGCCCCACCCAGCCCCACACAGCAGACTTCTGCATCACTGGACACTTTGTGGCTTCCTGGTGAGTGGCTTAGAGGCCGGGATCCAGGGATCCGCCCCAGAGTGGGCTTGGCAAAGCTCCTGATGGAGGATCTCGTGGCTTTACAGGTGGGTCTGATGTGGTCCACGGGGTTGGCAGGAGGAAGTGGATCCCAGGTAGCCCCCATCTCATAGCTGTATGCAAACTCCTCAAGTAGGGTCCCAGACTCTCCCAAGATTGGTACCTTGGCTCCTGGGAACAACCGCTGCACTTGGGGACCCCCTGGGCCCACATTCCATTCCCCGACTACATTGTCCCAAAGCAGAGGTGGGGATAGAGTGTGAGTGTTCACCAAACTGTGAGGTCTAACCCTCCCGGAGGCCCTGTACCCATTTCACAGATGAGGAATCTGGTGCCCGGAGAGGTTGAGGAATTTTCCCTTAGTCCTGCAGCAGAAGGGGTAGAGCCAGAATTCAGAACCAACGGTGGCTTCAGAGC
>SJYV01010245.1:200728-309340 GCA_006410875.1 Neotragus pygmaeus | reverse complement strand
AAAGATAGTAATGATGACCCTGTATGTGAGACAACAAAAGAGACACAGACATAGAATGGACTTTTGACCTCTGAGGGAGAGGAAGAGGGTGGGATGATTTGGGAGAATGGCATTGAAGCATGTATACTATCATGTAAGAAACAAGGCGCCAGTCTATGTTCGATGCAGGATTCAGGATGCTTGGGGCTGGTGCACGAGGATTATCCAGAGAGACGTTGTGGGGTGGGAGGTGGGAGGGGGATTCAGGATTGGGAGCTCGTGTACACCTGTGGTGGATTCATGTCAATGTATGGCAAAGCCAAAAGAGTATTGTAAAGTAAAATAAAGTAAAAAAAAAAAAAAGAATGCAAATGAATTAAACATACTTTTTAAGTTTCAATGTTAGCTTATTATTGTTTTCCTTATAGAAAAACACAGTTTACTTTTCAAATGTTTCAAGGATAATGTTGGATTTAAGAATCTACTGTGAACTTTCCTTCTTTACAAAATCTCTTTAACACAGATCTATGCAAAATAATTTCAGTGTTACGCAATTCTAAAATAAAACGTAATTAATTTGCTTACACAATAGGTTATCAATATAATAACAAAAGCACCTTAGTATCTAATCATTTATCTAACATCTAATTCATGCTGGAGTGGATGAAGCACAAGCTGGAATCAAGATAGCTGGGAGAAATATCAATAACCTCAGATACGCAGATGACACCACCCTGTGGAAGAAAGTTGAAAAAGAAGTAAGAGAATTCTTGATGGAAGAAAAAGAAGAGAGTGAAAAAGTTGCCTTAAATTTCAATATTCAAAAAATGAAGATCTTGGTATCTGGTCCCATCACTTCATGGCAAATAGATGAGGAAACAATGACAAACTTCATTTTGGGGCTCCAAAATCACAGCAGATGGTGACTGCAGCCATGAAATTAAAGGATGCTTGCTCCTTGGAAGAAAAGCTATGGCCAATCTAGACAACACATTAAAAAGCAGAGACATTACTTTGTTAATAAAGGTCCATCTAGTCAAAGCTATGGTTTTTCCAGTAGTCACGTATGTATGTGAGAGTTGGACAATAAAGAAAGCTGAGTGCAAGAATCGATGCTTTTGAACTGTGGTGTTGGGGAAGACTCTTGAGTGTCCCTTGAACTGCAAGGAGATCAAACCAGTGAATCCTAAAGGAATTCAGTCCTGCTGAAGCTGAAGCTCCAACACTTTGACCATCTGATGCGAAGAACTGACTCATTTGAAAAGACTTTGATGGTTGGAAAGATTGAAGGCAAGAGAAGAAAGGGACAACAGAGGAAAGGACAGTTGGATGGCATCATCAACTCGATGGACATGAGTTTGCGTAAGCTCCAGGAGTTGGTGATGGACAGGGAGGCCTGGCGCACTGCAGTCCATGAGGTTGCAAAGAGTTGGACATGACTGAATGATTGAACTGAACTGAACTGATCTAATCAAGTGTAATTATTGTTTTTAACCTGTTCTTCTTTTAATATGTTAAGAATACATTTACTTTTTCAAGCTTTATCAAGATTTATAAGGGAAATGTTAATTTGAATGAAAGGAAATATTGAGACTGTAATCTTTTTCACCACCTGGTAAATGTTAATTTGTACACTGAAATGTTTTCAGAGGGAAAAAAAAGTCATATGGCAGAAATAAATAATTTCAAATATCCATACACTGCCTATGAATCCCATTGCTGTGCGCAGTTACTGGAAAAATTTAATTAGCAATGTCATTCTTTGCTGAAAGCATCTAACACCTTGATTTAATGCTTGTAATTCAGACATTAGCATTCAAATCAGCCCAGACCTACACTTTGGTATTTATTGAATAAATACCAACTAAATTGTTCCAAATAATCATTATCATTTCCTGTAGAATGTCTGCTTAAAATCTAAAATTCCCATGGGATTTAAGATCACTTGAGGTATGGGGTTTTACCTTTTCTAGGAGAATTGTTCCTTTTGAAGTAATGATAAATCTAGTTTTTCTACTATTCAAAGAAAGTTCTTGCTTTACTAGGCACTGTCTTCATGTATATGCAAATAAAGGTTAATGACTGATGTCATATGGGCCACTGATCTGAAGTTAATAGACACTGCAGTTTAGTCATTTATGAAAAGTGAACACATCCCACTCCCACGCCCTGATGTAGAAATATACATTTTCTTTGTTTCAAAATAATAAAGAAACAGATTTTTCAGGATAAGATTCGGGTTTCACTCAGATGGGAAAAACAAAACTGAGATTTCAGGAAAAAAAAAAAAAAAAAAGGAAAAGGAAAAGCAAAGAAATAAATAGAAGAATAAACCAAACAAGAAATCCTAAAACATGATGGAATGAGAAAAGCAAGATAGCACACATGTATGAGTATGCTCAGTCGTGTCTGACTCTTTCTGACCTCATGGACTGTAACCCACCAGGCTCTTTTGTCCCTGGGATTTCCCAGGCAAGAATACTGAAGCGGGCTGCCATTTCCTTCTCCAGGGTTTGACCCAGGGATTGAACCCATGTCTTCTGAGTCTCTTGCATTGGCAGGTAGAGTCTCTACAACTGAGTCATCTGGGAAGCTCATGATAGCAAATAAGTGATAATTTCAGTAATTTTATCACACTATTTATCACTCTCAAAATTGTAAAATTAAAAGAAAAATTTACAATATATAAATTAGGAAATTATATGGAGACAAAATTAACAGCCAAAATTTGATTTATCTGGAAGTTCCTATTTAAGAGGTATGTGTAGGCAATTTATAAAAATTATTTCAAAGAGCATTCCTTTTTAATTAAAAAAGTTGTAGAAGTTTTGCTACTCAGTTATATTTCTTCGATAAAAGTAACAAAACTACTCAGTTATATTTCTTCATAAAACCACATTGGCAGAGAAGGGTATGATTATAAAGATTCTTTCCAGCATCCAACACAAAGTTAAATATGAAAAGAAGGCACTTAAAGGAACATTCTCAAAATACACGGTTTGAACATTTTTAGCCTATAATACATTTAAGTTTCTCCAACTGATAAGGATATTGACCTGTGATTTTAACCCCAGAATATTATTTTCTATCAATTGCAAACACTTGTTAAGTGTCTTATATTTTCTGACTATAAAGAGACATTAGATATAAAATGACAAGAAAGAACAATTGAAACTTTGTTATATATGTTTAAAATCTGGCAGGAAACACTGATAATTAAGGAAGTATCATATATTTTGTAATTTTTTCCAACACTGGCAAGCATAAAGCTTGGATATCTCCTATTAATTTAGATAACCTTCAAGAAAACTTAACAGCTTAAATCTAAATGTCAGGACACAAAAGATAAGCAGGAGAGAAAAGAGAGGAATTTAGATTTTTTAAAATATGAAAATAATTTTACGAATGGAAAGAAACTATTCAAATAAATCATACATAAAGTGATCACTACATTTTGTACCTTGTATTAAATTTTGTTCTCTTTTTTATATTCCTTAATTTTTGTAAATTTGTTTTGTTTTCAAAACTTACATATATTTATTTGAAAATGTAAACCACAGCAGAATGTACAAGGAAGAAAGTTTAAAAAATCATTCATAATCCTATATCCACATAGAATCACTTGATATATTCTTTCTGTATCTTTATAAAAACACAGAAGTGTAGAAAGACAGATGGGAAAATAGGTTAATGGAAATAATTGGATAATTATTAACATTATTATTATTAAATTATTAAAATAATCATGTATATATGCAGAAATTTTATCTAAATATATTGTATTTGTTTTAGCTAAAAGTAAAAAAGAAACAAAAAAAGATTAGAAACTTGCTAAATTCAAAGTAACTGTTTACAGAAAAGAGAAGCTAATGGCTAAAGTATTGTTCTATACTTAATCCAAAATGTCTTTACTAATGAAGAAAGTACCATCTTAATGTTTTATTCAGCTATAATCCTGCTTCAAATGGCAATTTAAATTCACAACAGAAATGAGAAAACTATCACAATTCTATTTGATTTGTTTTTTTTTTTTGCTTCCTTTGTGGTTCCGCTGGTAAAGAAACTGCCTGCAATAAGGGAGATGTGGGTTCAATCCCTGGGTTGGGAAGACCCCCTGGAGAAGAGAAAGGCTACCCACTCCAGTATTCTGACCTGGAGAATTCCACAGACTAAGTCCATGGGGTTGCAAAGAGTCGGAAATGACTGAGTGATTTTCACTTTCACTTATCTGATTTTTAGTTTGATTATAATTTATATACATCTATGTTAATGACTTCTAGAACATCACACAAATAATATAAGGTAAGCATATCACTCTGGGACCAATTTGCCTAGATCCAGATCCAAACTCTGACTTTTACTAATTGCACACCTTGGATAAACTAAAGCTTATCTTTTCATTTCTCCTTTCTGTGCCTCATTCTCTTGTCTAAAGTGAGAAGAATCATACACAACATTCACTTCATTGTACAGCATAAGAAAAACACAATGTTGTAAAGCAATTACACTCCAACTAATTTTTTTTTCCTACAATAAATTCTGAGAAAATGCAGCATAGAACCACCCCTTCTTGCCTACATTATAAACAATGATTTGGGGCAGCAGTAGGAAAAATAAAAATGACTGAGGACGTAAACTAATTTTTTCACACTGTACTAAAACAAAAAATATCCATTAACCTAATATATCTTGTACTATATAACTCTACAAAATAATATGAAAATATGCAATACATATTCAAATAAAAATTTCAAATCAAAGTAGGTGGAAAAAACAAGTTTAACAGTGTATAATTAGAAAAAGCAAATGCATTATACATAGGAGTACTTATTATTGGTTAGAATATGTTGAAAATTGTTCTAAAGTCATGCATTTAATTCCTGGATGAACCAGTTGCCTGCTTTGTTACAGAGACATGGGCTGAATTACAACTCCCAGCTGTCTTGGAAGTGTACACTGTTGATCAGGAGGGGCACACAGCGACATGTGGAAAGATGAGTCTAATTCCATCACAGTGACAGGAAAAGCAATTCTGAGCACATTTCCTACAGGGAGGGATCGGCAGCCTAATTGTTATTTTGGTTTGGCACTGAGCACGGTGTCTCTCATAAGCGGATGCCTAATGATAGTTCTCTGTAATGAACATAACAATGAAGACAAGATACATTTTAAGCCATACAGCAGCTTTCCAAACAGGTAGTTATAAGACTGTGAGATCCAAAAACAACACAGTCCTTTCGTCAAATATTAGTTCTTGAAATCATTCGGGGCTTAATATTTAATACATATATTAAAAGTTCTGATTTGGAAAAGCATTGACAGTCTTGCTCTGTGATGTAAGTTAAGAGCATTTATTATCACACACACACACACACACACACATATATATTACATTGTGCTGTGCTTAGTAGCTCAGTCGTGTGCAACTCTTTGCAACCCCATGGACCGAATTCCATCAAGCTCCTCTGTCCATAGGGATTCTCCAGGCATCAGTACTGGAGTGGGTTGCCATGCACTCCTCCAGGTGTATTACATTGTGTTGATATATATATATATATATATATATATATATATATATGAGTGCATGTGTGTGTGCCAGTGTGTATGTACCAATATACACACATAGATACAAATATGTATCAGTTTAGTTCAGGAACTCAGTCGTGTCCAACTCTGTGATCCCGTGTACTGCAAAATGCCAGGCTTCCCTGTCCATCACCAACTCCTGCAGCTTGTTCAATCTCCTGTCCATCGAGTGGGTGATGCCATCCAACCGTCTTGGCCTCTGTGGTCCACTTCTCCTCCTGCCTTCAATCTTTCTCAGCATCAGGGTCTTTTCTAATGAGTCAGCTCTTCATATCATGTGGCCAAAGTATTGGAGCTTCAGCTTCAGCATCAGTCCTTCCAATAAATATTCAGGACTGATTTTCTTTATGATGGACTAGTTTCATCTCCTTGCAGTACAAAGGACTCTCAAGAATCTTCTCCAACATCACAGTTCAAAAGCATCAGTTCTTTGATGCTCAGCTTTATTTATGGTCTGAATCACATATCCATATATGCTGCTGCTGCTGCTAAGTCGCTTCAGTCGTGTCCGACTCTGTGCAATCCCATAGATGGCAGCCCACCAGGCTGCCCCATCACTGGAATTCTCCAGGCAAGAACACTGGAGTGGGTTGCCACCTCCTTCTACAATGCATGAAAGTGAAAAGGGAAAGTGAAGCTGCTCAGTTGTATCCGGCTCTTTGCGACCCCATGGACTGCAGCCCACCAGGCTCCTCCGTCCACGGGATTTTCCAGGCAAGAGTACTGGAGTGGGGTGCCATCGCCTTCTCTGATACATGACTACTGGAAAAATCCTAGCTTTGACAAGATAGACTGTTGTCAGTAAAGTAATGTCTCTATTTTAAATACGCTGTCTAGGATGGTCGTAGCTTTTCTTCCAAGGAGCAAGCATCTTTTAATTTCATGGCTGAAGTCACCATCTGCTGTGATTTTGGAGCCCCCCCAAATAACCCCCCCACTGTTTCTATTGTTTCCCCATCTATTTGACATGAAGTGATGGGACCAGATGTTATGATCTTCACTTTTTCAATGTTGTTTTAAGCAAGTGTCTTCCTTCTCCTCTTTCACTTTCATCAAGAGGCTCTTTAGTTCTTCTTTGCTTTCTGCCATAAGGGCAGTGTCTTCTGCATATCTGAGTTTATTGATATTTCTCCCGGAAATCTTGATTCCAGCTTGCACTTCATCCAGCCCAGCATTTCACATGATGTACTCTGCATATAAGTTAAATAAGCAGGGTGATAATACGCCTTGACAGATTCCTCTCCTTATTTGACTTGGAGAATTTTGAGTATTACTTTGCTAGTATGTATGAGTACAATTATGTGGTAGTTTGAACATTCTTTGGCATTTCCCTTTTGGGGGGGATAGGAATGAAAACTGACCTTTTCCAGTCTTGTGGCCACTGCTGAGTTTTCCAAATTTGTTGGCATATTGAATGCAGCACTTTCACAGCATAATTGTTTGGGATTTGAAATCCCTCAAATAGAATTAAATCACCTCCACTAGCTTTGCTTGTAGTGATGCTTCCTAAGGCCCATGTGATTTTGCCTTCCAGGATATCTGGCTCTAGGTGAGTGATCACACTATTGTGGTTATCTGGGTCATAAAGATCATTTTTGTATACTTCTGTGTATTGTTGCCACTTCTTAATATCTTCTGTTTCTGTTAGGTTCATACCATTTCTCTCCTTTATTGGGCCCATCTTTTCATGAAGTATTCCCTTGGTATCACTCATTTTCTTGAAGGTAACTCTAGTCTTTCCCATCTTATTATTTTCCTCTATTTCTTTGCATTGTTCATTTAGAAAGGCTTTCTTATATCTCCTTGCTATTCTTGGGAACTCTGCATTCAAATGGGTATATCTTTTCTTTTCTCCCTTGCTTTTCACTTTTTTTTTCTTTTCTCAGCTATTTGTAAGGCATCCTTAGACAACCATTTTGTCTTTTTGCACTTGTTTTCCTTGGAGATGGTCTTGATCACTGCCTCTTGCACAATGTCATGAACCTTGAGCCATAGTTCTTCAGGCAGTCTGTCTATCAGATATAATCCCTTGAATCTATTTGTCACTCGACTGTAAGGGATATGATTTAGGTCATACTTGAATGGTCTAGTGGTTTTCCCTACTTCTTCAATTTAAGTCTGTACTTGGCAAAAAGAAGTTATGATCTGAGCCATAGTCAGCTCCCAGTCTTGTTTTTCAAAGACTGTATGAAGCTTCTCCATCTTCGGCTGCAAAGAATACAATCAATCTGATCTTGATATTGACCATCTGGTGATATCCATGTATAGTCATCTCTTGTTTTGGAAGAGGGTGTTTGCTATGACCAGTGCGTCCTCTTGGTAAAACTCTGTTAGATTTTGCCCTGCTTCATTTTGTACTCCAAGCTCAATTTTTCTGTTACTCCAGATACCTCTTGACTTTCTATATTTTCATTCCTGTCCCCTATGATGAAAAGGACATCTCTTTTGGTAGTTTGGGGTGTTAGTTCTAGAATGTCTTGTAGGTCATCATATCACCGTTCAACTTCAGCCCCTTCAGTATTAGCTGGGGCATAAACTTGGATTACTGTGTTATTGAATGCCTTGCATTGGAAATGAACAGAGGTCATTATGTTGTTTTCGAGACTGCACCCAAATACTGCTTTTAGAACCCTTTTGGTGACTATGAGGGCTACTCTACTTCTTCTAAGGGATTCTTGCCCACAGTAGTAGATATAATGGTCATCTGAATTAAATTCCCTCATTTCAGTCCATTTTAGCGGATTCCTAAAATGTCGATGTTCACTTTTGCCATTTACTATTTGATCACTTCTAATTTCCCTTGATTCATGGACCTAACCATTCCAGTTCCTATGCAATATTGTTATATACAGGATTGGACTTCCATCACCAGTTACATCCACAATTAAGAGGTAAAAACTTACAGTTACAAATAAGTGAGTCATGTGAATGAAAAGCAAAGTGTGTGAAATATAATCAATAATAATGTAGTATCTTTGTATAATGATGATAATGTTCAAACGGTACACACTTTCAGTTGTAAGCTAAATAACTACCATGGATGTAGTGCAAAGCTGGATTAATATAATTCATTAACACTGCTCTGTTATACAGGAAAATTGTTAAGTGAATAAATTTTGAATTATCACAAGGAAATTTTTTATTTCATTTGATATTTTTAAAAGATGATAGACAATCACTAAACTTACCATGTCAATTATTTCCTGTTGTGTATAAGCAAACATTATACTGTACATGTTACCTTTGTATAGTGCTATATAGAAATTATTTCTCAATAAAACTGGAAGAAAAAAAGTAGCCAATTCTCTCTGTTGCCTAGAATCATTTTTAGGGATCCTGATTCAGTTTTAAAGTATTATTAATGAAGCACAAGCTGGAATCAAGATTGCTGGGAGAAATATCAATAAGCTCAGATATGCAGATGACACCANCAGTGTTCTTGCCTGGAGAATCCCAGGGACGGGGAAGCCTGGTGGGCTGCCGTCTTACGGGGTCGCACAGAGTCGGACACGACTGAAGTGACTTAGCAGCAGCAGCAGAGGAGCCCTCGGACCTGGAGATACGTTTATTCTCTCCTGGCCTGCACAGCGGCCATGACACAGCCTCTCTCCTGCTGACTGCAGCCATAACAGCAGACACCCTATATCCTCCCCTCTCGTGGCTGACCCAATAGACACAGCCATGACACAGCAGTGAAATGCAGCCCTAGGTGGAGCTCACATATCACAGCACAAAGTAGCTTGTGACCAAGTGAGTACCTCATGATGCGCATGTGCAGTGTTATAAGTGACTTGAGTTATTACATGAACGTTATTTACAAAATGTGAGGCAAAAACGAGAGGCTGTGGGGCAAGAGGGCCTGACTACGCCATCTTGGCTAATTTCGTCTTTCCCAGCACACCACCACTTCATAAAGCAAGTTCTACATCGGGAATCACCTGAGTTGCTAAAATAGTAAGTAAGAGATTTAGTTATCCCTGGTTCATAAGCCGTCTGCAGGCTAAATAAAAAGTGGTGGAAGAGCAGGTGGAGGGCACGGAGCTGTAAGGATCTCTCTCATCTCTGTGTAAAGATGTCAGGATGCTTCCCTCATCACCTCCAGCTCTGTAAGAAGGGTGCAGATAAACAACTTAGAGAGCTGGACTCAGACTTAGGGGCTGTTTTTGGCTAAGGCCTAAAACATCACACACACACACAGACGCACACAGACACACACAGACACACACACAGCAAAGCAAAGAGAGAGAATGTTGAGATAAGAACAGGCTACACTTACACCAATACTAGACAGAGCGACTTATTTTCTGGGAACAAGATATAGACCCTACAGAATAAAATGTTTGGCCATTTTAAATTCAGACTCAGAAGGGCTGCAGGCCTGAGGAGACAGAGACTCTTGACAGATGGTGGCCCTTGGACCCCCCAGAACCCGGGGCAGAGTTGCCAGACCGGGGCTTGAGGCATCAAGGAGCTTCCACCCAAGGCCTTAGGAGAACCGCCAAAGCCCCATCCGTATCTGCCATCAGAGCACCAAACCAGAGACTACTCCTGGGCCAGTCAGTCAGGACCACCTTCTCCTGGAGCCTCCTCAGCCCTGAGGGGCCACGATCAGCCGGTTTCAGACAAGGAGGAGGTGGACACAGGAGAAGCCCCCCAAGAAAATCCTTGCCCCATTGAGTTCCCAGCTGTGCACACATGCATGCTCAGTCATGTCTGACTCTGCTATCCTACGGACTGTGCCCACCAGGCTCCTCAATCCATGGGATTTTTGAAACCAGAATATTGGAGCAGCTTGCCATTTCCTCCTCCAGGAAATTTTTCCTGGCCCAAGGACTGAACCCACATTTTTTCTGTCTCCGGCATCGGCAGGTGGATTCTTTACCACTGTGCCACCTGGGAAGTTAGCTTAGAAAAAGCTAAAACTGGATGAGAACATTAAATTTTTTACATACTAAACACTATCTCTTAAATACTAAACTGAGATTTGTCTTGCAAAAAAACTAAGGGGCCTAACTGAGATTTCATTGGCTCAGCATGGCTCATAAGGACAATGGGTTTGAAGGAGAAACGTAGGACAGGCTAAAAGCTTTTCTGCTTGCACTGAATCAGGCCTATTCAATAAACCATTTATACTTGATTTTCATTATGCAACACTTCTTTTTTTTATTGCACTGGTTAATGTTACCATTTAACAGTTTTTTACATGACTCAGTTTCCAGAATGCGTAACATTTGGCCTACTCTTTCCTCACCATATTTTTTACTAGTCATTGTACATTGTTCCTTAATGTCAATGATTTTACACAGGAAAAGAGACTGATGTGACCACAGGAGGGGGATGTAATGGGAATTATTATCACTGGTCACATGGCAGGGTCTTTCTGCTAATGTACATTAAGACTAGCATTAGTTTTCTTAGCTTGGCACACTGGAAAAGTTTAATTCCTAGTAAACCAAAAGCTTCTATACTTCTGATGTCTCTCTTCATTTCCAGATCTAACACAACATTTATTTTTTATTACTTTCCCTCAAACCACTAAGACAGTCTGATGACTAAAATGTGATTCAGTTGGGTTCATTTCTGATTTAGCCTCCATATTTCAAGTCAGAGAATCTTTCTAAAATGGCAAATCTCCATTGCCAACATCCAAACTCCTCATTATATCATATGAAGCTTCACAATTTGAACTATGGCTGCTGATTTGTTCTGTGAGTGAGTGAGTGAGTGAGTGAGTGAGTGAAGTCACTCAGTCGTATCTGACTTTGCAACCCCGTGGACTGTAGTCTACCAGGCTTCTCCATCCATGGGATTCTCCAGGCAAGAATACTGGAGTGGGTTACCATTTCCTTCTCCAGGGGATCTTCCCGACCCAGGGATTGAACCCAGGTCTCCCGCACTGGAGGCAGATGCTTTAACCTCTGAGCCACCAGGGAAACACCTACTATACTCCTAACCCATTTTGAATTCAGCTACAGATTCACCACTCTGAATGAGCTAGGCTGTTTCATCTTTTATAACTTTGCTCACACTTCTCCTTCTGCTTGGAATGCCCCAACCCCCATACCTTCATCACTAATTATCTTGATACATGTTTTTAACATTTTACAAAACTTGTCTCTATGACCATTAGAGTTCAATGAGCATGATATTGAATAAAGGAAAGTTCCAAATATTTTATAATACTCTTCCTTTCTGATATAATTGCTTTGATTTTGAACTTAAGATTTTGTATTTCTTTTTTCTTGGATCCATGTGGAAACACTCAAATAATTTTATTAAATCTTCCTGATGCAATCATATAAATCATTAAACTTATGGCCACAAAGCTCAACAGAAATTTTCTGGAACAAAGCATTTCAAGAGTACTTGGCTATATATCCATTTTAGGTAATCTCATTTATGTTACAACTTCAACTTATTATCAGTAATAAACCAGTGACTTCCAATGTTGTATCTGTAGCCTGGATCAATATTGTATCTGAGAGTCAGTTTCAGATCTCCACCATCTAATGTGCTGCTTCACATGAATGCTTCAAAGGCACCATGTGGGTAATTTGTCTAAAAGTAAAATTTAAAGGACAATGAAAACACGACAATCCAAAACCTATGGGATATAGCAAAAGCAGTTCTAAAAAGGAAATTTATAGCAATGCAATCATATCTCAAGAAACAAGAAAAATCTCAAATAAACAACCAGTGTAAGAAGAATAAACAAAACTCAAAGTTAGTGGAAGGAAAGAAATCACAAAGATCAGAGCAGAAAACAATGAAATAGAGACAAAGAAAACAAGAGTAAAGATCAATGAAACTAAAAGGTGGTTCTTCAAGAAGGTGAACACAATTGATAAACCTTTAGCAGACTCATCAGGATAAAAAAGTGAGAGGATTCAAATCAATAAAGTTAGAAAGGAAAAATAAGTTACAACTGATACCACAGAAACAAAAAGAATCATAAGAGACGACAACAAGAAGCTACATGCCAATAAAATGGACAACCTAAAAGTAAAATTTATGGTTTGTCCTAACTGACTCTCCAGCAACAAAAAACAAAGATCCTGGAGAAACTTTGCATCTTCTTTTCACATGCCGTTGTTGTTCAGTCACTAAGTCATGTCTGACTCTTTGCATCCCCATGGACTATACCCTCCCAGGCTCCTCTGTCCTTCACTCTCTCCCAAAGTTTGGTCAGATTCATGTCTATTGAGTCAGTGATGCTATCTAACCACCTCGTTCTCTGCCACCCCCTTCACACACTACCTAAGTATAATTGTTGAATAAGACTTTCTGATTCATGAACATATCTTGGGTTGTCTGGTTCTCAATTTACACTCTATTCCTACTCTAACTTCTTAACTGGTCTCCCCTCCTTCCTCTCCAATTTTCCTGTACCAGTTAACTCACACACATCTTTCAGCTATTAATTCAAATCTTCTGAGTGTTTTGAGACTTTCCTCACCTCCTCTTTACATACACTCTAGACAAGATCAGACTCCTATCCTTGGTTTTTTGATTCTTCATCAACATCCTTCTCCTTCCTTTCTTTCAGTTTATTTTTATATATTTAATCAACACTTGACTTTGAATTTCATGTGGTCCAGGTGAGAGCATTGGGCTTCCCTGGTGGCTCAGATGGTAAAGCGTCTGCCTGCAATGCAAGAGACCTGAGTTCGATTCCTGGGTTGGGAGAATCCCCTGGAGGAAGAAATGGCAACACACTCCAGTACTCTTGCCTGGAAAATCCCAGGGATGGAGGAGTCTGGTAGGCTACAGTCCATGGGGTCGTGAAGAGTTAGACATGACTGAACGACTTCACTTCACTCATGTGATTGAATTTAATGTGGTCCAGGCGAGAGCATACATTTAATTCACAATTCTTTGCTGTTTCAAGCACAGTCCTTGCCAGTCTGAAGCTCCTNCCATGGGGTCGTGAAGAGTTAGACATGACTGAACGACTTCACTTCACTCATGTGATTGAATTTAATGTGGTCCAGGCGAGAGCATACATTTAATTCACAATTCTTTGCTGTTTCAAGCACAGTCCTTGCCAGTCTGAAGCTCCTCAACAAAATCTGTATCTGCATTATGTCAAACACGCTTCTGTTATTGATTCACAGCTAGTGTGTGTGTGTGTGTGTGTGTGTGTGTGTGTGTGTGTGTGTACGTTGTGGCAAATAATGAACTTCCACCTGAGGACTGACTTCCACAATCTAAAATTATGCAGGGAGGCAATATACTCATTGCTAAAAGTAAATGTCTTTTTCAGTTATATTCATTAGGTTTAGTTCTAAAATCTCAGGTTGTCTTTTGAACTTAAAGATATATTCATAAATTATCTCCCCTAAAAATAGCTGATGAAAAATAGAGAAATTATCCAAAAGTTGCATTGGCTGTTAGGGAGTCCCCATGAGCCTACATAATATAGGCTCAGGATAAAAGCAATTATGGCAAAAAAAGGAAAGCATAAATCTAGAGATGGCACTATGTAGAGAAGTGTGAAATAAGATCCAAAAGGCAGGCACATGCCTTTCAAAATTAAGTTAAATACCTGTTCCACTTAATCATATTTTCCTGAACGAGATGAAAGGCATTAGTCTTCTTCTAAAAGGTAACTTCTTAAAGAAAAGATAGTTTTTAAGAAATAGCTTTAACTGTTCTAAGCATATAGAACTCCCCGTGTTCCTCTTCTTATTGACATAATTCAGTAAAATATAAATAAAATTTAATCTATTTTATATTTGGTATGGATGCAACTTTCCTCAACCAATAAAAATTCAAGAAGACAGATGATTTCCTAAAATATACCAGGCTTTTATTTTTATCATAAAAGAAAGTACAAGTTTAAAACTATTATCTAGGTAACTCTAAAAAAAAGCACTTTAAAAAGTATAAGACTTATGGTAAGCTACTTGCTGTTAGCCCAAATTGGGAACAATAGACCCTTAAAATCACCTTCTTCTCTAATATTAAGAATACCTAATTTAAAATATTTAATCCAGAAGACTTAACCTTCTTTTAGTGAGTTTAAAATATGGAGTAACTCTATGGCAGTGTTACATTGTATTTCTAAACAGAAACCTAACAACACTTAGATTTACCATTCCTGTGGCATAATAAGCTGAATCAACAGGATCTAGGAGTCCTAGGATGAATTCTTTGTTCTTTTCCAGGAATAAGCCCAAAATGAAGCTAACATTTCAGAACTGATGCTTTTTATAAGTGATTACTGTATAGGAAAAAAAAAAAAACTGTAGATTTAACAAAAGTGTTCTAGGTGTGGTGAATTTTCATTATAAGAAGTTTGGGAATTATGCATTTTTGTGCATAATGCATGAAATCCTTTTGATTTAATAAATGTGTATGTATATATAGAGTACTGTTATATTTTTGAAAACAGTTGATAATGACACAGACAGTATTCACGTGACAGAGAAATAAGAATTTTCCTGTCAGGCAAGCCTCATGAATATTTTGCCAAGTTGTGACAAACATGAACAGAATGATGATTTAAGTTCAGATCTGTTGTCTGTATGACAGAGGACAGAAGAAATGAATGTCAGGAATTTTGAAATTATTATCTGCTAACTTTAACTTACACATTAAAGAGTTTTTGCTCACTTTGCTGCTACCTATTAAGTCTTTTGATTTTAAAAAGCTTTGCTCTCCATGATAACTTAAACCTTTTAAGTTAAAGATTAAGTCATGTTTATTTTAGAATGTCTACTGTGTACAATCGGAGAAGGCAATGGCACCGCACTCCAGTACTCTTGCCTGGAAAAATCCCATGGGTGGAGGAGCCTGGTAGGCTGCAGTCCATGGGGTCNCTTGTGTGTAGCGTTTGCTCTGTTTTTGAGGGCCAGGGTCTTGGACTCAGTGCAGGGAAACTTCATAGGTGTTGACAGTTTCTCCATTGTATGAAGCCTTTTCTGTACTGGGTACTGTGTCAGGCATTCTTGTGACAAAAGCATTCATGTTAAAACTGTGATGGAACATAGTGGGTTGAGGGAAAAAGTAAGAAATGAGGAAGGACAGGGTATCTGTGAGTTGATTTAGTCAACAAATATTTACTGACCATCTTATATATGCCAGCATGGCCTAGGTGGGGCTTCCCAGGTGGCTCAGTGGTAAAGAATCCACCTGCCAATGAAGGAGATGCAGGAGACACAGATTCAATATCTGGGTCAGGAAGATCCCCTGGAGGAGGAAATGGCAACCCACTCCAGTATTCTTGCCAGGAAAAATCCCATGGACAGGGCTCCAGTCCATGGGGTCACAAAGAGTCAGACATGACCGAGCAACTGAGGATGAACATGCATGTCCTAGGTACCCAGCATATAAAGGTGAGTGTAAATTGTCCTTGACCTGTAAGAACTCACAGTCTACCACAGTGCAAACTAAAGGACAGTGTTAGAAATGCTGTGATAGAAATACAAACAACTTACATGGGATGTGCAATCAGCTTCCCAATGGGTTTATCACCAGGAGGTGACATTTGCATTTGTTTTTTAAATTAAATCCCCAGTGGTTAAGGTCAAATGCTTTGGAACCATACAGATACAGATGGGAATCCTGGCTCTGCTGCTTACTCCTTCCATGATGGCTCATTCATGTTGTTGTACAGCAGAAATCCACACAACAGAGCAATGATCCTCCAATTATAAATAAATTTAAAAGGTAATAACAAAAACAGACTGACAGATATAGAGAACAGACTTGTAGTTGCCAAGGGAGAGAGGGGAGAGGAGGACTGGGAGTTTGGGATTAGCAGATGCAAAGAATTACATATAAGGTGGACAAACAGCAAGATTCTACTGCATAGCACAGGGGACTGTACACAGTACCCTCTGATAGGTCATATGGAAAAGAATATGAAAATGAATAACTATATGTATAACTGAGTCACTTTGCTGTACAGCAAAAAATAAATACAATGTTATAAATCAATTATATGTCAATAAAATTTAAATAAAATAATGAAAACATGCAAATAAGTTAGAGTCAAAATAGGGGGCCGTGAGGTAATGGTACATATCGGGTATGATAAGTACAGTATTAGGCATGTATACACTCCAGTAGGTGATTGGTGGTGTATTAGGGAGGGTGTAGGCTAAGCTGCTCTAACAGAGACAAAGAAAAGGTGAGAGAAGAAGAGTATTTGGGGCAGGAGTTGTCCATAAACAAAAGCATGAAAGCACTGTTTGGAGAATATGAGAAGTCCAGCCATGTGAGAGAGTTGGGGAATTGGAGCAGGGCAGAGGGGAATANTAGGCTAAGCTGCTCTAACAGAGACAAAGAAAAGGTGAGAGAAGAAGAGTATTTGGGGCAGGAGTTGTCCATAAACAAAAGCATGAAAGCACTGTTTGGAGAATATGAGAAGTCCAGCCATGTGAGAGAGTTGGGGAATTGGAGCAGGGCAGAGGGGAATATATGACTTGTAGGTGAGGGTACAGTTGGACCATGATGTACTTACTGTGTTAAGGCCCTTAAACTCTATGCTGTAACGGTGCATTCTTATTGCAGGTTCCTAAGAAGGCCAGTGATCTAATTAGGAAGGCTAGTCTGGTGATGGTATGGAGGATGACTAGCGAGAGTCAAGGGCAGAGAGTCTAGCAACTTGGTTATTGCAGTCGTTCAACCAAGAGATTGTGAAAGTATGTATCACGGCGGTGGCTGGCACATAGAAAGTTCTGATCTGAGATGTCTTTAGAGAAGTAGTCAGTAGGACTTGGTGACTCCTTGAAGAAGGAGCTTAGTGACAGGGACCAGTTGAGGATGAGTCTGAGATTGCTAGCTTGGGTGTCTGGATGGATGGTGTTGAAATAAATCTCTAGACCCAAGATGGAGTCTCTTCTGCCTGGGGTGCCATGTCATCAAACCAAACGTTAGATAATTTTGCATCTTTGTAAATGCTCTGCCCGAGCAGAGGTGCAGTATAACTGTATTCAGTCATCGAGTCCCCAAACACCAAACACCAAGCTCACTCTGGGCTTTCTCACCGCAAACGGCTGGCTATATTTTCTATTTGTCTTTTCCTTGCTTCTTATTCTTTATCCTGTAAAAGTTTCTTGCCTTCTGCCTTACTTTGCAGTTCTCTGAGATTGTCCACTTCTACGATGTATTAAAGTTTGTTTGTATCCCCTAAATAAAGTTTGTATCTTGCCATTAGTGGATACAGGAAACCCATGAGCAAGAGAATTCTGTAGTGAGTTAAAAAGTATGAACAGTGGATGCTGTTTTTGTGGAAAGCAGTTATTTTGAAAGTNCGATGGACGTGAGTCTGAGTGAACTCTGGGAGGTGGTGATGGACAAGAAGGCCTGGCATGTTGCGATTCATGTGGTCGCAATGAGTCGTACGTGACTGAGCGACTGAATTGAACTGAACTGATGGTACTAATGTCTTCCCAAGTACAGTAGTCTAGGTATTCAATACAGACAAATAGATGGAGCCAGGAAAGGCAAAATGTGGATGATGAACTCAGCACCACTCTCCTTTCCAGAACACACCTTATTATGTTCTCAGTAACACTTGAAGCCAAAACAAAGTATGCAGGAATGAAGAGGAATGTATCATATATAGGTTGGGTTTTTTTTTGTACATAGAAATGATATGCTATAAACTACAAAATAAGGAGATAGCAAACTCATAAAATAAATTTGAAAGCATAACATAAATTATAAAATCATAAAATAAATTGCTAATCATAAGTTTGAGAGCATTTTCAAAAGGAAATTGGTAATGAATACAGATTTACTAAAAGCTAGCTACTTAATTAATGACATTTTCTTTGATTTGACNCATAAAATAAATTTGAAAGCATAACATAAATTATAAAATCATAAAATAAATTGCTAATCATAAGTTTGAGAGCATTTTCAAAAGGAAATTGGTAATGAATACAGATTTACTAAAAGCTAGCTACTTAATTAATGACATTTTCTTTGATTTGACATGTTGTTTTAATAGGTCTTGAAATATCAAAGTACTTAAATTGAAATAAGCTTTTGAAGAAAAAATTTTCAGTACAAGACTGTGTCATGTGGAATAAGTTTCACAGTCCTTAAAAAAACATTTCTACAAAACTCTAATTTGTAAATTTGAATGTGAAGTGACATCGCCAGTGGAAAGTTGTCTTTTACATCCACTTACCAGGCATTAAATTAAATTAAATACACAGGAGGAAAATGTACACATTCCAGCAAAAAGGTAGTGCCCAAACTCTCTTCATAAAATAGATTTATCATGAAAAAAGAACGTGGGATCTGATCTGCATGTTCCTCAAAAGCTACCAAAACGAATGAGAGGTGAAACTGAAACTAGTAGCTAGCCTCTAATTCCAAATGAGCTTCAATCCCATTGACAAAAAGGCATTCAGAGGATAGACTTGCACAGAAATATCAATTGCAGTATTACATGTGGCAGAATAGTAACTGGAATCTACCCAACCAACAAGAGATTTAAATTAACTTGCTCATCATCAACAACAGCAAAAAGGCTGTCAACAACAACAACAAAAAGTCATTGATAAAAATGATGTATATAACATTATCCTAATTGTATCAACATGACTGTGGTACCTGTATGTGTGTATTGATGCAATTTATAGAAATTGGTAGTCAAAATACTAAAAATACTTTTTTGTAGGTATTAAGATGTTAGGTAATGTTTACTTCCTTTTCCTCACCCTAAGTATTTCTATTGCAAAAATCATGAACCATTTGTACAATCATAAGAATAAAACAGATTTCACTTTTTAAAACTATAAGAACAGAACAACAAGAACAACCATAAAAACAACCTTTGGGACTTCTCTGGTAGTCCACTTGCTAAGACTCTGTGTTCCCAATGCAGGGGAGCTGGGATTCAATCCTTGGTTGGGGAACTAGGTCTACACATGCCACAGTTAAGACCCGGTGCAAACAAATAAGCAAATACATATGTTTAAAGGTAAATAAAAATATAATTTATATTATCTAGCTATTTTAATTTGTTAATTTATTATTATATAAATAATATTATTTATGTGTAATACATTATGGGCTTTCCAGGTGACTCAGTGATAAAGTATCCACCTGCCAATGCAGAAAATGTGGGTTCGATCTCTTGGTCAGGAAGATCACCTGGAGAAGGAAATGGCAACCCACTCCAGCATTCTTGCCTGGGAAATCGCATACACAGAGGAGCATACAGAGGAGCCTGGAGGGTTATAGCAGGTTGCAAAGAGTCAAACATGACTTAGTAACTAAACTACCATCACCATATAATATATAAATAAAAATAATATAAATATTATTTATATGATTTAACTAGGCCTATAGATAAAAATCACATTGAAGAATGATTATGAAAACTGGAAGAACTATATCAAACAATGGAAATAACAGTAGTTAGATATGGAAAGTTAATGACATGCAACCCCAGCCACTCTTGACAGCTCACTTATTTATGGTGAAGAAATACCTCTCCTAAAGGTAAGGAAATAGCTGCTGAAAATGTCAGAACTGCTTTGGCAGCAGAGGAGGAAGTCAGGGGTAAAAATGTTAACTGGAAGAATCAATCATCTGGTAAACACCGAAAAGTTATAGGGTCACTGCGTGGGGCAGAATTCAAATGAAAGACTTGTGGGTCACAGCTCAAGAGGAACTTGGGTTGACAGAGCTCCAAACTCAGTAGGCAAGCTTGTATTGTATTAACAGAAGTGTAAGACCAATTAATCAAAGAGGAAAATTATGACACTCTCTTAATCATAACAAATCCTAAGAAATGAGTACTAGGTACGGCCACATTATAAGGACGGACAAAATTTAACGTAAATTTATCATGTGACCAGGATACTGAAGCATAGTAGAGTCTTGACAATATATTACGAAGATTCAATAACTGAATCCTTTCAAAATGGGTATACTGCCCACTGGGCTTCCCAGGTGATTCACTGGTACAACATCTGCCTGCCAGTGGAGGAGATGCAGGTTCGATTCCTAGGTTAGGAAGATACCCTGAAGAAGGAAACGGCATTCTTGATTGGGAAGTCCCATGGACAGAGGAACCTGGCGAGCTACAATCTATGGGGTCACAAAAGATTTGGACACTTCTTAGTGACTAAAATAACAACAATACTTCATACCACTGTTGGAGGTGCGGCAGAGAGGACTAAACGCTGGGTCTTTGAAATAATACTCTTAAAAGTCTTTCCATCAGACACACATGGGCTGAGGTAGAGGTGGCTTTCTATCCACATTATTATCTTTTTCCCCTTCCATGGTACAGAGTTGGGTGTAAAAAGCTACTCTTTGGCCACAGGTGACTTTCTTAGCCTCCATGTCATGGTATGACTGTGTCACTGATTCCCCAGTGAAATTTGGGGAATGAAACATGAGTAAAAGCGATACTCCTTTGTTGGCCAATAACTTTAACAACTGTATCTTTTCCCACATCCTCTTCATCATGCTGAAAGCTGACTACAAAGTGCTGTAGGGTCTTACGACAGCATACAGCCACCGAATGAAAGTGGGTTGCATGTAGGACACAGCTTACCATGCTATAGGGTATGTCTGTGTGTGTGTGTGACCATCACCACATGGGGAAGATGAACCCTGACTAGGAACACCAGCACTAGAATCTGGTAAAGAAATCCTTTTGAATTTTTCAGATTGCCTGTTGAAACACTTGGGGATGCTATAATCAATGCATACGAGAGAAGAAAAGGTCAGCATTATGATATTCAATCTCACTGGTCATCAGATATTTAAACATACTGCAAAAATTAAATTTCTTATTTTAATAGTTATTACCTGAAAGAAGAAATGGTCTTTAAAATTAGAACACCAAGTATGTCAACATACTTGTGGCTCTATTAGGCACTTGTTCTAAATGTAAATCCAATTACCATAAAATATGAGGACATTTACATGATTCTTACTTTGTCTTTGTCATGTGATATTGAAAATTAATAATCACTTTAACAATTTTTAAAGTGGGAAAGGATGCATATGTTTTGACCTAGTGAAGAACTGTAAGCACCAGCAGGCAATAAGACAATGCTGATGGCTCAGCTCTCAATGAAATCCCTAAACTACATGTTAGGTGTGTTTCCTTTGCTAATGCCTAATGCCCTTTAAATCATTTATTATAAACTGTGCCTCCATGAGAGCTTGCCATTTGCACAATTTCATACATTAACAGTAAAATTCTTTTCATACCCTTCCGTTTGTCCACACCCATATTTTCACATCGGTTTTGACTCCTGGGGCTTAAAAATAAAGCAAAGTGGCACAAAATAGCTGCATCTTTGTTATGTCAGAATTTCTAATTCAATTAATCTCTTTGTCAAATTAGCCTGATTATTTTAAAATAGAGTCTGTGTCTGTAAAGGTCACTGCTGTTTTTCATTAACCAATACTACCCTGACGGTAGCTAAACAGAACAATGTATTCAAAATGGAGCCATGAGTTATTCTGTTATGCTTTTTTAATTGCAGTAATCTGATTTTTCAAATGTATACCCTCTATAATTACAGCTGAACATTCTTAACTAATATGACAGAGAAGTTAATTATCGGAAGCTGCTCAATGTTTTCAAATAATATTACTTCACTCTTCTATTACTTTCCAATGCTCTTTCATTGTAAAAAGGATTCTGTTGTGCCTCATTTTATGATCCTCAGGTATTCCTAAAGTACATTTCATTTATAAATCACCAAGTTTTAAAAACAATGCTGGTGTATTGGTGATAGAAATACATGGGGGACACTTGGAGAATCCTCAGAAACTACTCCTAACCCAGAGTGGTGATATAGGAGATAGACGGACTCCTAAAATGGACAGCTGGTGTTTGTTTAGTGGAGTAAGACTGAAGCTTTGTTCTCATCCAGACACTCTGAGGACAAAGCTAGTGGCTGAAGCTGAGCTCTGCTGAAGTAAAGAGATAAGGTGCCCACTCCTGAGTTCAAGGAAGACTTCACTTCTGCACATGTGCAGGAAGGCTCCTTGAGGGTCAAAAAGGGAGGGGGTCCATAATAAGTGTGGACACACACCTACAGGTGAGATGGGATACATTTTATCAAAAAGATGCACATGCATATTGGGGAGGGTCTTAGAATCAGTTAGTGAAGAAAGAAGCAAGATAACTGGCCAAACATAAACCAAGACCCAGAAGGACTGTCCTATATACGTGATTTAAGTCACCTCTTAACTGTGTTCCTTGTTCAGGACTCCTGCACTTCTCTCTGAGTGTGGATCTCAGTCCAGTTTCTGACTTATTGTGCTTCTCCTCATTAGAGGGGATGCCCATACCCTTCCTCTTTGGGTTTGTGTTTCTGTCTTGCTTCTGACTTAAATAAAACAAGATGTTTCTCTGTGTTCTCCCATTGTGCTGTGTGTCTCTAATGGTAAACTTTGTACCTGTTTTGCAGTTTTTGCCTCCTTGTGACATTTTTGCTTCCAAACTGGGTAAGAATCAGAGAATTCTGCTTCCAGTCTCTAGCCCCTGGTGGACTGGTATCTAGGTTCAATCCCAGGATAGGGAGATAAACTCTTGCTCCAAGACTACTATCCCTTCGAGGACAGTGGCACCAGGACATGATGTCAAGGAAGAGTGTCAGATCAAGTTTTATCCAATAAATTGTTATCCGGAAGGTCCAGGGGTCCAGAGGTAAGGGGAGAAACAATGGATGTGGAGGGACAGGAGTGGAAGACAGAGGTCTGAGAACTGGGAACAAATGTTTAAGGTTCTGAGACAATGAAGAGGAGAGTATGTACAAGAGCTTCAAGTAGGTCAGCAGGGCTGGAGCGTGAGGCTGTTGCGGTGAAGGAAGCAAAGGTCAGACTGAAAAAGACCTTCATTGCCTCCTCAACTCACTTACTCGTGTAATAAATAACTATTCAGTGCCACACTGGTGCCAGGTTCTGAGGACTCAGACAACAAACAACCTGTGCCCTCTTGGAATATCCATTGCAATCTATGTGGAATGCACAGAAAACAAGATAAACAAGTAACACATGTACACCATATGAAAGAGATAGAGGCAGTGGAGAGAAATGTAAAACAAAGGGAAAAAAGTATCCCAAGGAGTCTTGAGAGGAGAATACAGTTTTAAACAGGATGTTCAGCTAAGCCATCACTACAAATCTGATTTTGAGTAAAGATCAGAGGAAGCATGCCAGAGTGACCCGATTGCAGGGAATTCTAGATAGAGGCAAGAGCAAGTATGAAGGCACTGAGCCAGCAGAGTGGCTAATGTGACCCAGGAACAGAGAAGATGCCAGAGTGGCAGAGCAAAATGGATGTGGGAGGAGAAGTGCTGAGTAACAGGAGGGAAATGGGGTTCTTACATCCTTCATAGGTGCTTCAATAATCAGATTACAGTTGTGCGTGGATCTGACTTTAATGGAATACTGGCTGCTTCATTAAGAATAAACCAAAGAGGGGAAAAGGCAGAATTAGCAGGACTAGTGAGGAAGGGTACAGTAATCCAGGTAAAGGGAAGACGGCTTGGCCAGAATGGTAGCACTGAGAAGGGACTGTATGCTGGATCCATCTTGAAGGTAGACATGATGGAATTTGCTCCTGGTTTTGCACATGCTGGAGAATGTGAGGGGAAAAAAAGAGAAATGAAGAATGACTGACTCCAAAACATTTGGCCTCAGCAACTGTTCAGATGGAGTTGCTATCAGCCAAAATGTGGGAGGCCGTGGGTGGAGCAGGGTTTGGGGAAGGATGGGGTTGTCATTCACTGAGACGCAGAAAAGCACAGAAGCCAATTGGAACATGACAACTTTGCTATGACTATCAAACCTCCAAGTAGAGAAGATGAGCATGCAGTTAGAATTTGGGGGGTGGGAGGCAGGAAAAGTGCTGGCTTCCTGAGGCCAGTAAGTTAAACAGGGTTAAAATGATTAGTGCTGAGGTTCTCAACGTGAAGGGCAAAGAGGTGAAAACATATGTTTCTTTTCATGAAGGTAGGGATAATAAGATTAAGTGTGTACTGAAGGAAATAACATAAATAAAATAACAATGACAATGACAGAAAATACAAGATCTCTAAAATATAAAACCTTTATAAGGGTTGAAAATTTCCAGAGGGTAATGAATTTTACTTTTCATGGCTATGTCTTCACTTTCAGCACTATGAATACATGCTAAGTATTCAATAAACAGGTAATAAAATAACCATATTACATTCATTAAATAAATTATTTCATAAAGAATTATCACATAAATTATTACACAATGAAATTTCACTTGTTAATCTTTAGCTTATCTCCAAACTCCTCAATACATAAGAAATCATTTCACTGTCTAAATAAGCCAAAGAGTAACCAATTCATTTAAATGTATATTATGCCTTCATTTTCCATTTTACTTTCATCTTTTAATTTTTCTTAAATTTTCTTAGGGCAAACCTCTACATGAAAAAATAATTGTACAGAAGTTAGCCATCAAATTTGTTTTTAGCTTTCAAAATTATTTTCAATTTAGTAGGCTGGACAGAAACTCAAGGTGTGGGATGAGATAATAATTATTCAGGCCATCACACACACAGTCCCCTTTCCTACTGCTTCTAGCAAGGACAGAAATTAAAAGGAGAACCTTTAAAAGAATAGATATGCAGTTTAATAAAAGCAATAATGAACAGAAAAGTAAGTCAAAATAAATCAATGTCATTTAACTCAAATTAGATAAAGAACTACACAAGCTAAATCTGCAACTTGAATTAAGCATCCCGACAAATGCTGAATAAATGCTGTTTCTATTCAAGAGTAAATAACTAGCTTTGTTGTTGCTTTGTTTTGTCTTAAAATTTTCCCCATATAAGTGAGATCACACAATATTTATTCTTTTGTCTGACTTAATTCACTTAGAATAATGTCATCAAGAAACTTTTTTTTCAAAGTGGTCTCTAAACTATAACTGAAAATACATACAAAGCTGGAATACAAAACAGTAAACCTTTCTGGAGTATATGTGAATCAAGAACAGAAAAGTATTGGGTTTTTAAAGAGACTGATCCATTTCAAAGCTTTACTTACAGTATTTCGACTAGCAATAAAAATTGTGTGGGTAGATGGCAAGTATTAGCATTAGACAATTAGATAAACAAAAAGAGAGATATATTAAAAGAACCTACAAAGATTACATTCATGTATTAACTGAAAACCAGATCAATTTATCTGTGACAAACACTTATTGAGGAAATAAATTCCATATAGCATTCTTTAAACTTATACTATATTCAGGAGGTAACTCAAGACGGCAATGTAGGAAGATCCAGAACACACCTCTGCCACAGACACACCAAATCTATAACCATGTATGGATCAATTTCCTCTGAAAAAGAGTTGAAAACTAGCAGAACAGTGTCTCCACAACAAGAAATACAAGGGCCATAATGAGACCAATAGGAGAGGGAGGCAGCTTCCCAGGTGATTCAGTGGTAAAGAATCCACCTGCCCATGCAGGAAACACGGGTTCAATCCCTATATCGGGAAGATCCCCTGGAGGAGGAAATGGCAACCCACTCCAGTATTCTTGCCTGGAGAATCTCATGGAAAGAGGAGCCTGCTGGGCTACAGTCCATGGGGTTGCAAAGAGTTGGACACGACTGAGCAGTTAAACAACAACACAACAAGGAGAGGCAGAGATGCAGTATTATCAAAAACCCTGCCTCTGACACAGTGACCCAGGTGCAGGAGGGATCTCACCACACAGGGCTTCTCTGTGTGGAGTAGGGGATCTGTGCTCCACACAGACACTCCTAGAACCTGGAGAAATGAGCCTAGAGAAACAGCAGCTTTGTAAACCAGTAGGATTTAGGTTCAGGAGACCCAAAAGGTGTGGGGTACAGGAAGCTCATAAGGGACTCATCTGCAGACTAAGTTTGATCTATTAAAGTAGGAAGCTCCTAGTCACTATCCAAAGTTGGCAAACCAAGGAAGAGCAAGATACACTTATTTAGAATTATGGAACCAAGAAGAAATGGGCTTCCCTCATGGTTCAGCTGGTAGAGAATCTGCCTGCAATGCAGGAGACCTGGGTTGGATCCTGGGTTGGGAAGATCCCCTGGAGAAGGAAAAAGCTAACTGCTCCAGTATTCTGGCCTGGAGAATTCTAGGGACTATATATATAGTCCATGGGATCGCAAAGAGTCAGACACAACTGAGCAACTTTCACTTCTTGCAGACTAAGTCACCCTACTCATACTCAGTCACTTCAGTGCTGTCCAACTCATTGTGACCCTATGGACTGTAGCCAACCAGGTTCCTCTGTCCGTGGGATTTTCCAGGCAAAAATTCCAGAGTGGGTTGTCATGCCCTTCTCCAGGGGATCTTCCCATCCCAGGGATTGAACCCACATCATTTTTGGTTCTTTACCACTAGCGTCACCTGGAAAGCCTAAGACCCAGAGAAAAGCCAGCAGTCTGAAAACTACCTAGACCACATCGGCAGGAGATGCATTCAGTTCATTTCAGTCACTCAGTCGTGTCCGACTCTTTGTGACCCCATGAAACACAGGACACCAGGCCTCCCTGTCTATCATCAACTCCCAGAGTCCACCGAAACCCATGTCCATTGAGTCGGTGATGCCATCCAACCATCTCATCCTCTGTCGTCCCCTTCTCCTCCTGCCCTCAATCTTTCCCAGCATCAATGTCTTTTCAAATTAGTCAGCTCTTTGCACCAGGTGGCCAAAGTACTGGAGTTTCAGCTTCAACATCACTTCTACCAATGAACACTTAGGACTGATGCATTAGCCAATCTTAAAGCAACTGCCAAGGGCACAGGGGTCTTTCTGGACATTATCAGGAAGCGTAGGTGCCTGATAATCAGGTGCCATCTCCGTGCTCCTCCTCCTTGCTAGCACCACTTCCCCCCATCCTGGGGCCCCACTGAAGCCTGCAGGTGCAGGCAGTTCATACAGCAGATGCCCCTTGGGTACCCAGCTCTGGTGGCCTGCACTTCTGCACCCAGGAGACTGAAGCAATCAGGAGTGACAGTTTGGGCAGGCTACCACCCCCACAACATGACACAGCAGACTGCAACACATCTCCAGTTTGCCAATAAAAAGGCTTATATTCTTGTGCTGGAGTCTCAGTGTGAGGGAAGCTTCAGGCCTTCCACATATCGAGAGGTTACAGAGGAGTTCTAGGGAGTGAAGGCCAGGGGAGTGAATGTTATCTTTGCACTCTCTCAGGCCTTGCTACAGCTCACCAGGGTCTCACAGAGAGGAGCGTACACACTCATCTGGAGCCCTGATTTGTGGAACCGTCACATCCAAATCACCTGTCTGGAGGCCAGCAAAGACAGTGGTCCCACAGGACTTTAAAGTTGCTCCCCGAGGGTCTGGCTTTTACTTAGCCAAAACTAGGGGCTGACTGAGACCTCTACGTTTGAACACAACAGGGCCTAGTACAACCTCAAAACCTGGAACTTATCAAGAATAAATCAGAGTGTTTAAACAATCACAAAGATTTGAGAGATAACCAAAAGCTAGGGCAGGGCTGAACAATAAGGTTCACGGCTTCCACAAGGACACTCCTTCAAGCCCGGGAGAGGTTCCCCCTTTTGTCTAATATAAAGAAACACAGAGAGAAAAGCAAAATGAGGAAACTGAGGAATAGTTTTCAAAAGAAAGAACAAGATTGAATTTTTAGAAATCCTTAAAGAAATGGGGATAAGTAATTTACCTGATAAAGAGTTCAAAATAATGCTCATAAAAATGCTCACCAAACTTGAGAGAAAACATGAATACAGTGAGACATTCAAAAAGGTGATGGAAAATGTCAGAAAACACAAAAATGAAAGTCACAGGGCTAAAGAATTCAATAACTGAACTGGAAAAGTAACAAAGGGCTTCAGCTGAAGACAAGATCAAGCAGAAGAAGAAAAAAGAAAAGCAAATGTATAGACAAGATAGCTCTTCTTTCAGTAAGAGCAGCAAAAAAAAAAGAAAGAAAGAAAAAGAATGAAGATAGCTTAAGGGATTTATGGGACACCATCCAAAAGACCAATATACACATGATAGGGATGACAAAAAAGGCAGAGAGAGAGAAAAGGGACAGAAAGTTTATACAAAGCAATAATGACTGAAAATATTCCTAACCTACAGAAGAAAATAGACATCTAGGTCTAGGAAGACAAGAGAGTTACAAATGAGACAAACACAGAGAGAGACACGTTATAATAAAAATGTCAGAAATTAAAGAGAATATTAAAAGCAAGAGAGGAAAAAAAAGCAAAAAACCTTTTTACATACAAGTTCCATATGTCTGTCAGCTGATTTTCAAGAAGAAACTTTGCAGGCTGAGAAAGAGGCATGACAGATTCAAATTGCTGAAAAGAAAAATCTTACAACCAAGAACACTCTACTTGGCAAAGTTATCACTTAGAATTCAAGGGAGATAAAGAAGTTTCGAGACAAGCAAAAGTCAAAGGAGTTTATCATCTCTAAACCCCCTTCTAAAGAAATGCTAAAGGGACTTCTTTAAGATGAAAAGACACTATCCAGTAATAAGAAAACATAAGAGGGTAAAAAAAAAAACCTCACAGGTAAAGGTAAATAACCATAAAACTAGTGGACTGACCATTTGTTAAACTACTACTAAGGTTAAAATAAAAAAGTAGTAAAACTAACTATAGTAATTAGTTGTGAGATACACAGGCTTCCCAGGTAGCACTAGTGGTAAAGGAGCGCCTGCATCAACGCAGGAGACGTAAGAGACACGNAAAAAAAAAAAAATCCAGAAATTTCCAAAAACCAAAACTTGAAATTTCCCCATGCTAGCAGCTATTTACTATCATTTACAATAGATTTGTATTATAAGTAATTTAGAGATGACATAGAGTATGTGCAAGGATGTTCATGGACTATATGCAAATATTATGCCGTTTCATGTAAGTGACTTGTGCATCTGTGGATTTTGGTATTGTGCTTGGGTCCTGGAACCAACTCTGTGGATACGCAGAATGACTGCCCAGAAATCTGTGCATGTTTATAAATTATAATGGAATATCAGAAAGAGAAATTAAGAAAGCAATCTTATTTACAATTGCATCAGAAATAATAAAATTCCTAGAAGCAAATTTAGTCAAGGAGGTGAAAGGGCCTGTATGCTGAAAACTATGACACTGATAAAATAAATTATTCAATAAATAAGACACAAAGAAATAGAAAGATATCTTGTGCCCATGGATTGGAAGAATTAGTATTGTTATAATGTCCATACTATCCAAAGCAATCTACAGATTCACTGTAATCTCTATCAAAATTCCAATGACATTTTCATAACACTAAAACAAACAATTTCAAGATTTCTATGGAACCACAAAGAACCCTAAATAGCCAACCACCTTGAGAAAGAAGAACAAGCCTAGAGGAATCATGCTCCCTGATTTCAAACTATACTCAAAGCTATAGCAACAAAAATGGCACGGTATTGACATTAAAAACATAAATAGAGCAATGAAATGGAATATAGAGCCCAACAATATAATACTCACATATATAGTCAAGTAATATATGACAAAGGAGCTATGAATATACAATGAGGAAAAGACAGTCTCTTCAATACATTGAGCTGGGAAAATAGAACACACATAAAAAAAATGAAACTAGACCACTATCTTTGTTCTTGTTGCTCTGTCCAACTCTTTGTGAACCCCCTGGACCATGGCCCAAACAGGCTCCTCTGTCCATGGGGTTCTCCTGGCAAGAATACTGGAGTGGGTTGCCAGGTTTTTCTCCAGAGGATCTTCCTGATCAAGGGATTGAACCCATGTTTCCTGCACTGGCAGATACACTGTTTACCACTGAGCCACATGGGAAGCAGAGGAACAACAAAGACCACGGTCTTACACAATATATAAAAATTAACCAAAAATGGATGAAAGACTTGAATGTAAGGTGTGAAATCAAACCATAAGACTCCTAGAAGAAAACAGGTGGTAAGTCCTTTGATATAGGCCTTGGTGATGATTTTTTTAATCTGATGTCAAAAACAAAGGCAACAAAGGCAAAAAAAAAAAAAAAAAAAAACCAAGTGGGACTATTTCAAACCGAAAAGCTACTGCACAGGAAAGCATACCATCAATAAAATGAAAAAGCAACCTAGAATGGGAAAATATTTTCAAATTGTATATCTGAAAAGGAGTTAATACTCAAAATATTAAAGAACTCATTCAATTCAATAGTAAAACAAACAAACAAAAAGAATAAAAATTGTCACAAAATCTAGATAGACACTTTTTCAAAGAAGATATGCAGATGTCCAACAGATACATGAAAAAGTTCTCAACATTGCTAGGGAAATCCAAGTATTAGGAAAATACAACTCGAAATCACAATGAGAAATCACCTCATACCTGTTAGAATGAATCATAATAAAAAGAAAAAGTATTGAAAGTTTTAGAGAAAAGGGAATCCTCTTACATGATTTGTGAGAATGTAAATTGGTGAAGTCACTATGGAAAAGAGTTTAGTGGCTCCTCAAAAAAAAAAAAAAAACATTGTTAATAAAACTACCATATAACCCAACTGTTCTACTTTTGGGTATTTATACCCCCCTCCCCAAACTCAAAAACTCTAATTCAAAAAGATATATACACCCTTATGTTCATTGCAGTAGTGTTTACAATAGCTAAGATATGGAAACAACTCAAGTGTTTATTGATGAAGGTAGGAATAAAGAAGATGCACACACACACACACACACACACACACACACACACACACACAGTGGAAGATCATTCAACCATAAAAAGAAGGAAACCTTGACATTGGTGACAACATGGTAGGACCCAGAGAGCACTATGTTGGATAAAATAAGTCAGATAAAAGACAGATACCATGTGACTTCATTTGCATGTAAACAGAAAAAAAAACAAGCTAATGAAACAAAACTCATAGACTGCTGGTTGTCAGAGGGAAAGGGTGAGGATGGGGACAAAATGGGTAAAGGAGATAGATTTATATGGTGATGTATGGTAACTAGATTTATTGTGATGTATACAAAGATTGAACCATTATGTTGTATACCTAAAACTAATGTAATGCTATTACCAGTTTTACCTCAAAACTTATAATACAACTTAAACTAATCAAAATAATATTGCAGAAAATCAGACAAAGACACCTTACCATTCATTTCCTTGTGAAGGGTTTTCTAGTAGCACTCGGATTATGTATAATAAGCAGCTTAATAATTTGAGAGAAAAATTGAACAGACGTATTCTTAGACCTTTAAACAAACAACAGAAATTGGATTTTCATTTAAACTCAGTTCACAGATAACTAAAAAGAATTGTCAAAAATATCAATATTAAGTACAGCACTTAAATTATGTTTAGAAACTATACTACCATAATTGTATACCCATTCTGAAGTTCTAAGTGCCTGAAGATTGAAACAAAAAATGAGAATGACACCTTGTATGAACCACAATAGTGGCTACACTAAGTAATTCAACTTTNATATTAAGTACAGCACTTAAATTATGTTTAGAAACTATACTACCATAATTGTATACCCATTCTGAAGTTCTAAGTGCCTGAAGATTGAAACAAAAAATGAGAATGACACCTTGTATGAACCACAATAGTGGTTACACTAAGTAATTCAACTTTTGAGCATTCAAAGCCATAACAATCTATCCAACCAAGATTGCTTTTCAGTTCAGTTCAGTCGCTCAGTCGCGTCCAACTCTTTGCGACCCCATGAACCGCAGCACGCCAGGCCTCCCTATCCATCACCATCTCCCAGAGTTCACTCAGACTCACGTCCATCGAGTCAGTGATGCCATCCAACCATCTCATCCTCTGTCGTCCCCTTCTCCTCCTGCCCCCAATCCCTCCCAGCATCAGAGTCTTTTCCAATGAGTCAACTCTTTGCATGAGATTGGTTTAGGTATGCTTAAAAGTTTAACCATTTTATAGATCTATAAATTTGGGAATAAATTTTAATTAGCCAGAAAATCTAGCTGCTTATAAATTCACAAGGATAAGTTATAAACTTTGTATCTTCTGAGCACCTTGCAGATTTGATTATACAGAAATTATAATCATATGTAATTATGTATTATACATTTAGATAGTAATTATAGAATTACCGGGAAATCCTAATAGCACATAATGGGAAATATACACACTCACACCGCCATTTTTGAGATTCAACTAACTTTTCATTATAGGTTTAAATACTGATGAAATCTTAAAAAAACTTTTTGTGGGAAATAACATAGCCATGGATGTATCTTTGTACATAGCTGTGATAGTTGATGTGGGAGAAGACTAATTAACATTAAGCAAAATGTGCTTAAAATCTGATTAATAAAAGCATTACCTTTCCTGCAATTATCAGGTGGTACCAGATTTACACATTATGAATAAAATTCTGAGAAAGGTCTTCCAATAATTATTTTTTAATAAAATCTACAAATGAAATGCCATTTTGTTTTCACTCTGCAGTAGGTGAGTGCACATAAGGTAGTATTTAACAGTAAAAGGTTAATGCTTATTAATTGCATAATTTTTCCTTGGTTTTCCTATTAAAATGCTAGGTACATAGAGGTTAGTTTCTTAATAAAATCTTTTAAACTGTTAATGAAATTGCCCTGGTTTTATAGAACTGGACTCCTTAAATGATAGTTTAATCAAAGCTGGGTACTCTTTCTGGCCTGGAGAGACAGAATTTTTAGTACTAAAATAAAGGAAACCTTCGATGCAAATGATGTGGACTCCAAGTAATATCTATTGGTGCAACCTCTAACCGATCAGATTAGAGAGGCACTAGTTATTATTAACCTAACCCTGAACTAACCAGCCATTAAGATTCTGTAATTTGTGTGCCTTACAGATTGAAATACTTCCTGTGGTCAGTATTCAGGCAACTTCTCATAACTCAAGTTTTTCTCTATGAATCCACAGAAGCACATTAAACCACCCAAGAGGATTCAGAGGTCAAAACTGTGAAATAGTAAAGTCTATACCAAACTATTTCCATTGCTTATTGACATCTTAAGCAATAATCACATGAAAAAAACATTGCATACTGGTTCACTATATATAACTTTTCAAAAATACGTGGTATTGTGGAGAGGTAAGAAGTATGACTGGCACTTCAACCCCGAACAGGCTTAGGAGGTCAGTGAGTATGCCAATTTCATGCCCTCTTGAAGTTCCAAAGTTTCCCAAATGTATTTTATGGCAGGAATTCCTAGGATGTTATATGCTGAGCTTGGCTCTGCACTTTATGATTTTAAATCTCCAGGTGAAAGTGTTGTACATTTCAGGACATCCTACATGCTTCTTGCTATTAGATGTGATAAGTAAATTCACCCCTACTAAACACTAAATCAGAAAAGTATTCCCCATTATGGTCACCTGGAATCACCAGTCTCCTCAAAACAAGCTTTAGGTGTCTCTCACAGGGAAAATATGAGGAACCCTCATTTAAATGATTTTCCTAAGTATTTCTATCAATCTGAATGGTCCACTCAGAAGTCTACTAAATGATACCAGACTTGAAGATGTAAAGGTGTCAAGACACTATGACATCAACAGAGGCAACATCTACTGCTTTTTAAACATTAAAGCCTGACAGAGAAGATTATCAAGTTTACTCTTGTATATAAAAGATATTTTGAAAAAGGACTGTATAGCTGTATTTTATATTACAGTGAACATATATACAAAATATAGACAGGGGAATAAAATGAAAGACTTACTTGATCTCTGGTTTTTGATAAAAAATAACTTCAGTCTCTCTTTAAATGTATTCTCATTCATATAAAATTCAACTTGCACCCTGCAAACAAAAAAATAAAAACACAATTAAGCTAGACAGTAAGATATATGAAAATAAAAACAAACTATGTGATGTAATACATTATATAATTTGAGCAAATCCCCACCATAGAAAATGAGAAGTGGGTTAAAACACTGATTTTTTGGAGAGTACCAGTTATGTTCTAATTTTAAAGATATACTCAGTTTAAATATCATATGCAGTTAATTCAGTTATCTGTATTACTAGATAAATGAGTGGTATGTATGATTCAAGGCTTTCCTGGTATTTCAAAACAGCAATAATGCAAAAGTCTTTCATATATGTTTGAGGAATAATTTTTCATCAGTGTAGTCCCAATTTTTTCCCTGTCATAGGAATCAACTGGATGCTTAAAAAAGTGAGGATGAACTAACCACCCCAGATCTACTGAATCTTAAGGGACTGGGCTTGGAAATAGAATTTTAGCAAGGCTTCTCTTTACCTTGAACCTATTTTGGGACGTGACATATGGGACACTTTACTTTCTTATTTATTTATCTGTCTCATATTAAATATTGCTTGATCAACAAAGGAGTAGTACTGGCAAGTGGAACATTAAAGACATCAGAGGTAAGTTACCAACCAGACAGATCATTTAAGGGACTGAGTATTCTACCTTTAATCACTATAAACTGGTATCAACACTCTAAAACATAGTAGCATGCTAATAAATGCTTTTGCTTTCTCCCTGAATTCTAGCAACTCCTCTCAAATGACAGTGCAAAAATGAAATTTTCAAAATACTGAGTGAAAAAGCAGCTGTGTTCAAACTTGGTGAATTCCGAATAATCATCATCTGAAATTTTCTCAAATAATCTTAAATACATTTACTATAAGTTAAGATTTCAAGAACAGTTAGAAAACATTTTAATGCTGACAAACACAAAAAATACTTAACTTTTCCTGTAAAACTATGGATGGAGGTTCATGACATTGTACAGGAGGCAGGGATCAAGACCATCCCCAAGGAAAAGAAATGCAAAAAGGCAAACTGGTTGTCTGAGGATGCCTTACAAATAGCTGTGAATAAGAGAGAAGTCAAAGCCAAAGGAGAAAAGGAAAGATATACCCATTTGAATGCAGAGTTCCAAAGAACAGCAAGGAGAGCTAAGGAAGCCTTCCTCAGCTATCAATGCAAAGAAATAGAGGAAAGCTATTAAATCGGAAAGACAAGAGATCTCTTCAAGAAAATTAGAGATACCAATGGAACATTTTATGCAGAGATAGGAACAATAAAGGACAGAAATGGTGTGGACTTAACAGAAGCAGAAGATATTAAGAAGAGGTGGCAAGAATACACAGAAGAACTGTACAAAAAAGATCTTCACGACCAAGATAAACACGATGGTGTGATCACTCACCTAGAGCCAGACATCTTGGAAGGTGAAGTCAGGTGGGCTTTAAGAAGCATCACTGTGAATAAAGCTAGTGGAGTTGATGGAATTCTAGGTGAGTTATTTCAAGTCCTGAAAGATGATGCTGTGAAAGTGCTGCATTCAATATGTGAGCAAATTTGGAAAACTCAGCAATGGTCACAGGACTAGAAAAGATCTGTTTTCATTCCAATTCTAAAGAAAGGCAATACCAAAGAATGCCCAAACTACCACACAATTGCACTCATCTCACACAATAATAAAGTAATGCTCAAAATTCTTCAAGCCAGTTTTCAACAGTACGTGAACCATGAACTTCCAGATGTTCAAGTTGGATTTAGAAAAGGCAGAGGAACCAGAGNCGGAGTGAGTAATCCAGGGAGATCAAGGCAGAAACTCCAACGTCTTTTATGACTTAGCTTCAGAAGTCATCGTCATCATTCCCATAGTATCCTCGTGGTGACGTGAGTGAGTCTTCTTCAGTGTGGGAGGGGCTAACACAAGAGGCAGGACTCATCAGGGACCAGCTTGGATGTTGGTTACCACAGAAGCCAAACAGGAACTGAGCTAAAGCCAGGAGTCTCTTGGATCAGAGGGCACAGTTCCGCCATCTGAAAGGTAGGGATCCCATTAAAGATTCAGCCTCCTTTGTCTGAAAAGAGGGACGATTGGTCCTCCTTTGCTTGCTTTAATGGGCTGTGATGAGGACCAAGCTGCAAAGAACAGTTCAGACGTTAGTTCTGGTGATTATTCCAAAACCACGTTTGTCTAAAAACAAAAAGCAAGGGAAGAGAACCTTATATCCTTTCTATGGATCAGTCCTTACTTGCATCCATGCTAGCTGTTCAACAAAGCCGAGCAGTTCAGGCCTCCAGGGGAGGGAGCTGCAGTGTGGCGGGTACAAGGACGGGGTGAGGCTTCCTGGGCTCACAGCTCAACTCCTCCTCTCACCAACAGTGGGACCCGGAGCCAGACACTCAATTCCTTTGTGTCACAGCCTGCATACCTATTTCTGTGGAAATGATGACAGTACCTGCTTCAAAGGAACATTGTGGTAGTTAAATTAGCTAATTCAGGTGAAGTATTTAGAACAATGCCCCCTGACAATTTAGTGACTGCTTGATGTAAACCTACCTTTAGCTCCAGAGTGGCCACAAAGTCTGGAAATGTACCTATTATTTTATCATGCATTATAATGTGATATCCATAAACCATTTATTATGTATGTGCCTGTGTTGCCTGACTTAGTGGCCAACCTCTATTATGCCCTCTAATCCTGATTGTCCAGGCAGTATACTCTGTCCTTTAGTTGTGCCTGTGATCCAGTTGGCAGATCTGATTTAAGATTCTAATCTCTCATTAGAGGGGAGAAGGCTATCATTATGCTTATTAATGTCGGCCCCACCCCTAAGCTTCCCCAGATGCGGAGCCCTGTTAACACTGCTCCCCAGTGTGTTGCTCACCCTAGTGGGCCTCGTCCTTCTATGAACACAGGACAGAGCAAGATATCCCATGCTGTTAAGCTGGTTTTGCAAACTGCAGTGGGCAACCATGAAATGGTGTAAAGATACACCTTACTTCAAAGAAGGCAGGGTACCAGACATCACATGAAAGAGTTTCCAGACAACCTGTGAATGTCTCCTGGGGAAGGAATGGTCTAGAGCGGGCAAGTTTAGAGTTCCAGAGATGTATCCCATCTTAGCAAGATTGAACTTACAAAACTCTGAGCCTAGAAACTGGTAGTTTCGATGTTGATACAGCTTATGTTATAAAATGACGCTGCAAATAATTTACCAGTTTCTGTAAACACCCAGCTGTTTGGTTTGTTTTAAAAAATTTTTGTTGTTGTTAATTTTCTTTTTTAAAGGATTTGAGGATCTTTTTGGAGAACATCTATCACCTGGAAGGTTTTCCCACAATGTGTTCTTGGAATAGTAATCCCATGGGGTGTTACTGGATGTTACGTTAGGAAAGGTTACAATGATCAGATGAGGTCAGTAAACATAGCTGAATGTTTCCTTTTTACAGTTCTTCTCAGAGCCATTAATAACTAAGATGCCTTATGAATCTTTATGAGAGTGATACAATCATAAGATTTCCCCATATTTATTTGATCATAAACCCTTTTGGGGGGGATATATTTCAGAAAAAGTATTAAGTGGAGTATGCTGCTGCTAAGTCGCTTCAGTCATGTCCGACTCTGTGCGACCCCATAGATGGTAGCCCACCAGGCTCCCCTGTCCCTGGGACTCTCCAGGCAAGAACACTGGAGTGGGTTGCCATTTCCTTCTCCAATGCAAGAAAGTGAAAAGTGAAAGTGAAGTCGCTCAGTCATGTCCGACTCTTTGCGACCCCATGGACTGCAGCCCCCCAGGCTCCTCCGTCCATGGGATTTTCCAGGCAGGAGTACTGGAGTGGGGTGCCCTTGCCTTCCAGGAAAACACAGACCTAGCGATTGCAAGCCTGCTGTTTTACCTGCGGCACATCCGTGTTGGGTTGTTTCTGGTAACATCATAGCCCTCTCTTAAGAACTGCTCACAGTCCCATTCGTATGGTCCCCAGGGGATGGGTGTTTTCTTGGCCAGAAGTGACACATCTCCCAGCCATAGAAGTGAGCACTAGACCTGGGCTGGGCCACTCATTCCCTTTTCTGAAATGTTTGGATTTGGGACCAATAATCCTTTCCCAGGTGACTGAGGCTATAAGACATAAACTGTAAAGAGCTATTAGTTGTGTTTCAATTAGTGAAATATAGAAAGCTATTCTGTGGTGGGGTTTAATCGTACTAAAGGAAGAGAGAAAAGCATGGGAGATGGAGGTCCAGATGCATTTGATTCCTTGGTTCTGGTTCTGAACTACTCGCTCCATTCCCACTTTTGTGTGGTTTGGATAACCTGTCAGTTCCACTCCAGGTGTACTCAGGTGTGGTTGTGGACCAGTGCTGGTTCCCAAACCATGCATTACCAGTCCATGGTGAGGTAAATTCAGAAACTGAGTGTTTAGTAACTTTTATAGTAATTGACATTGCTGAGATAGCAAGTGGCATTTTATTTTCCTAGTTACTAAAGTGTTGATCTATAATGGATTTTAATAGCAATAGTAAAAAACCTGACTCTTCAGCTCAGACGGTTTGGGAAACTCTGTCCTATAAGGTATTCTAGCAGGACTGCTACGTACAGTTGTGTAGGTAGTACACTGCGCAACTCTAGGAAGTACCCTTTGTATAGATGGCAATGTGAATAATTCCACCCTGCCTGAGTTATACGTTGCACAACCAGCCCAGCAGTTGACACAGCCCTTTGATCCCAGTATCCTTCCAACAAATTCCTTTTCTGTTTTAACTTAAATTAGCCAGAGTCTTTTTATTGTAGTTGCTTTCAACCTAAGGAAATTTAAATAATACATCTTCTCCTGTCCCAGTGGCCTACTTCAAGTGTCTACTCTATATGAGACCTGGTTCTGGAGTTTGACTTTCCCATGGTATGATTCATCCATTTTGCTGTCTTGTTAGTTCTCATAGAAAGAAAGCAGCTTAGCACATACTACTTGGGAAAACGCCAAACATTCTACTCCAGCAACCTGACAGTCTGTGGCTGGGCACGCTGGCACTTAAAGATTCTCTTTCCTTCCGCTTCTGAGCCCCCGTGGAACAAACTCTCACAGTTACCGTGGGTGAAGGCAGGCCAGCTGAGCATTCTGAACACTTTTTCAGTGGGCTTGTAACATGGGTGTCTTTCTAGAACAGTTCTGTATTATATAAAGCTTTAAAAATGCCCTTTGCCTTTCTGAGAATTACACTTCTAAGGTCCTCTCTTAAAGATATGAAAGGTTATTAAAGACTTATGCCCAAAATGGCCACTGTGTTTTGACTGTAAACATAGAGATTAAGAATAACCAGAATATCCAATATATAGTTGACCCTTGAACAAAACAGGTTTGCATTCAGGGCCCACTTATACCAGATTTTTTTCCCCCAATAAATATGCAGTTGGATATTCCTTATTTGTGGGCTTTACATCTGTAGGTATGGAGGGCCATATGCACTCATTGCCATCCACCGTTTCATACAAGGGGCTTGGGCATCCCAGGATTTTGTTACATGTGAGGGCTCCTGGAAAAAAATCTCTCTCTTAGATACCAAGGGGACTAAGTAGATAACCGAGAATCTAATCAAGTAGATAATAGAAAACTAGTGAAAAAATAATCTGAAGTTATTAAAATTGTATATAGAGTTTCTTACAGTATGGAAAATTATATATATATATATATATATATTTCATTAAAAATCATAATTGTGGTTTAGTAGCTCAGTCATGTCTGACTCTTTGAGACCCCACGGACTGTAAGCCTCCAGGCTCTTCTGTCCATAACACTTCCCAGGTAAGAATACTGGAGTGGGTAGTCATTTCCTTCTCCAGGGAATCTTCCCAGCCTATGGATCGAACCTGGTCATAGTTTGCAGGTGATCTTCTGCATTGCAGGCAGATTCTTTACCAACTAGCTGCCNAGACCCCACGGACTGTAAGCCTCCAGGCTCTTCTGTCCATAACACTTCCCAGGTAAGAATACTGGAGTGGGTGGTCATTTCCTTCTCCAGGGAATCTTCCCAGCCTATGGATCGAACCTGGTCATAGTTTGCAGGTGATCTTCTGCATTGCAGGCAGATTCTTTACCAACTGAGCTGCCACTAGACTACATATGTAAGGGGAAAATGCTAAGAAAAAAGACTGAAGAGAAATAGGCTAAAATGTGAATAGTGATTGTCTCTGAGGAGTGATATTTTGAGTAATTAGCATAAAATGTATTTTTCTAAAATAAAAAAAATTATGTTAAGGTTACATATTACTTTGATAGTCTGGGAAAATGAAGTTAACTATTTAAAAAGGAAAAAGAGAAGGTAACTGTATGTTTGAGGTTGGGCCCTGAAACACTGCTCGTGGGGTCACTGGAGGCTTCAGGTCTCAGTCGAACAGTTTGATTTTCTTGGTTCCTAGAGAACGCCTGGAGGAGAAGGCAATGGCACCCCACTCCAGTACTCTTGCCTGGAAAATCCCATGGACGGAGGAGACTGGTGGNCACATCCATACATGACCACAGGGAAAACCATAGCCTTGACTAGAGGGACCTTAGTCAGCAAAGTAATGTCTCTGCTTTTGAATATACTGTCTAGGTTGGCCATAACTTTTCTTCCAAGGAGTAAGCATCAAGACCTATTCCAGCTCTTTTAAGTGTTGATGTATGGCAAAACCAATACAGTATTGTAAAGTAAAATAAAGTAAAATAAAAAATAATAATAAAGGGGCAAAAAAAAATAAGATATTTAAACTCTTTCATAATAGAAATGTGGCAGCCTTAGGTTGACTGCAAGAATGACTTGAAGCAGGAGCTCATCAATTTCACCAAGACTTTATTTTTCTCCCTCTCTCAACTTCATTTCCCTCCATTTCTCATGTTCATTCCCTTATTTAATCTTGAAACAAATTTTCCTTTATAGTAATAAGATGAACTCAATTGGTCCAGAAATTACATCTATTCATGTTAAATGCAGAAAGAAAAATAAGTCTTTACCAGAATTTCATTGATCACAGTCTGTCAATGGATCTGATCGTGCCATGCCTAAATTAAACACTGAGGTCAAGGGATGAAGTTTTCTGAAGTTGGCTTAGCCGTGGTCATATCTTTAAGTCTCAGATCTGCAGCTTGGTTAGGGGTAGGGTGGACTGAGATAGAAGAAAAGCTGGTTTTCCAGAGATAAATCAAGATTCATTTTCAAAATGAGTAACTGGATGCCAGTGGTATAAAAATAAAGAGGTAAAATGATGTATGATATGATGTAAAATATACAGTTCACATAAAAATAATATAAAATTTATTTTCAATGCTAAGCAAGATCTTCATGTTCCTATATTTTAAATATTATTGAAAAATGACATTAGAATTGCATTAGGACATTTCTACATTGATGCTATTGGATTTAGAACTTTGGATATCAGCTTATTGAGGTAGTTCTAGCTTTCAAAATTTCATTTTACATACATCTCTCACTATAAGTAGACAGGAAAATCAAATTAGATCTAAAGCAGCATTAAACTGTCTCCTAGCTTAGAAAAATTGATTTAAATAAAGTGTCGGTTTCAATTTTTATGAATACAGGGAGTGTTTTTTCTATATAATGTCCAGTTTCATATCTATTTTATATATTATTGTGACTGGAGCAGAAGACAGACGGAAAGCAATCAAGAAAAGGTGGCAAGATTTTATAAATCATATCAAGGAGCTTGAACTTGGACTTTAAAGTAATGGTGAGCCATTACACAGACAATGGTTATGTCTGTGGTTTTTTATATATCTAATCAGTACAGAGATTGCATTAAAAGGGTCAAGATTAAATGTGAGGAAACCCAGTAGTTCAGGGGAAAAAAAAAAGATGTCAAGTAAATTTAAAAACAAACATTTGTTAGTGTTAGAAATAAGACAATTTGGTGATATGTTGTATATTAAGGGCCCTGTGAAGAAAACAAGTCAAATTTGACTCCCATATTTCTAGCTTAAGTATCTGATAGATATGGGTGTCATGTAACAGGAAAGCAAATATTAGAAAAGTGTATTTTGGTGATTTTTATTTGCTGGAAAATAGCTACAGATAGAAAATGACCAAATCATTACTGTCGGTGTTTTCAAGTCATCTGTGGGTTTTCACAAAGCAGTAAAAAGTGTGAGTCTTTAGGGCAAGTTCCCAGTTGAGATTGAACAAGATGGTGCCCTGTCTTCTTATGCCAGCTTCCATATTTCAAACAAGTGCCTTTTCCATGGTCTATTTAGTATCATGTATTTTGCAATTTTTGGTGTGCCTTCTGTTGGTGATTTCACTCTTCAAAGGAACCCAAAAGCTGCAATGCTCAAGTGCAACTGCAATGCTCAAGTGACAGGCTCAGACATGCCTTATGGAGAAATGTTTGTTAGATAAGCTTCATTCAGGAATAAGGAGTGTTATTATTTGTGAGTTCAATGTTCCTTTACAAAAAGGAATTTCACTGATAGGATGTGAGCCTGCTCTGAGAAAGGTCAAATTTAGATCTATATTGCATGATGAAGCTATGGAAAAGCCAGCTAAAAGTGGGGATTCATGAGGTGTGGACAATTCAAATGTTCAAAAACACCTGAAAAAAGAAAGTGTTAGTTGCTCAGTCGTGTCCAACTCTGCAACGCCATGGCCTGTAACCCAACAGGCTTCTCTGTCCATGGAATTCTCCAGGCAAGAATACTAGAATAGGTAGCCATTCCATTCTCCAGGGAGTCTTCCCAACCCAGGTATGGAACTTGGTTCTCCTGTCTTGCAGGTATATATGTATCCAAATTATATATCGAGTTTACCCTTAAACAATACAAAGGTTAGAAATTAGTCAAAAGTTCACCTACAACTTTACAGTCAGCTTTTTGCGTCCTTTGCTCAACCAACCACAGACCAGGTACTACTGTAATATTTACCATTAAAAAGAATCCACATGCAAATGGACACACTCAGTTCACCTGTGTTGTTCAAGGGTCAACCGTAGCACTTGTTTTGATTCTTGCTCAGGACCTATTTTGTATTAATAGTTTTACTTGGTGAGTATAATTTATGCTTGTCTGTTCTTCAATCATTACCACCACAAAGGCATTGACTGCCTTGCATTTTTCTTTTGCATTCCCCATGGTGTGTTGGTTCTACATTATATCCCTCAAAACTTCCTGTTAAAGAAACAAAAGGTATTTTGTAATGGCAAGTTATCTTTTATTCATTTTAATGTGAATGGAAAAGGTGGACTTCATAGCATTTATGAGCCATTTATTATTATTTATTATTCAGTAATTTGCCTTGCATTATCAAAGTTTTACTACCGCAAAGACTGAAAGTACACACATAGAAATCGATCACACAAAAATAAAGTTGGTTAAAATTAACTGAAATGTGTTCAGAGAGATTCATAGGTAAATAATGACACTTCACTAGCAAAACAATGACTTAAATATCAAGGATACTAATAAGCTAACAAATTTCACCAAAATGAGGCCATTATCTTTACAGTTTCAAGTACTTTAAAAGCTGCTTGAGTTTCTTTCATGAGGAAGAGTATTAATAGGAACCTATTATTCGGGTTATAAATCAGTGTGTGCCCTTTGAAAATAACATAGGTTTCTAGCATATGAAGGATATATACTTAATAACTCAGAATCTTTCATTTAAATAAAATATAAAGTTTCAATTTTAAAAGTTTCAATTAGTTTAAATAATTTAACGTGAAACAAAGTTCCTGGTGCACATGAAAGAACATAGTTAATATAAAGAAATATATTATACAAAGCCTCAAGCTGAATTCATTTCTCACTGTAATGTGCAGATGTTCAAATGATTTTTTAATTTGTTTAATTCAGCAGTTGCAGTGAAAAAATCTAATTTGTAGGTCAAGAAACCTGTTTTTCCACTTAAGCATCTTAACACTGACATAGCTCAATCACTTTATTCTAATTATATGGAAGGCAAATTAACAAATATGGGTGAAAGGAAATAGAAGGAAAAATCAATCCCAGATGACTAATATGAAGAAGAGGGAAAAAATTCATCACCAACAAAAATTATGGTCTCCAATATGTACTTAATCATTAAGACAATAAACACCTGCTAAATAGCTGAGAAAAGAAGATAAGCTAAAGACAAAGGAGAAAAGGAAAGATATACCCAGATGAATGCAGAGTTCCAAAGAATAGCAAGGACAGATAAGAAAGCCTTCCTAAATAATCAATGCAAATAAACAGAGGAAAACAATAGAATGGGAAAGACTAGAGATCTCTTCAAGAAAATTAGAGATACCAAGGGAACATTTCATGCAAAGATGGGCTCGACAAAGGACAGAAATGGTATGGACCTAACAGAAGCAGAAGATATTAAGAAGAGGTGGCAAAATACATGGAAGAACTGTATAAAAAAGATCTTCATGGCCCAGATAATCATGCTGATGTGATCACTAATCTAGAGCCAGACATCTTGGAATGTGAAGTCAAGTGGGCCTTAGAAAGCATCATTACAAACAAAGCTAGTGGAGGTGATGGGATTCCAATTGAGCTGTTTCAAGTCCTGAAAGATGATGTTGTGAATGTGCTGCATTCACTATGCCAGCAAATTTGGAAAACTCAGCAGTGGCCGCAGGACTAGAAAAGGTCAGTTTTTATTCCAAACCCAAAGAAAGACAATGCCAAAGAATGTTCAAACTACTGCACAATTGCAGTCATCTCACATGCTAGCAAAGTAATGCTCAAAATTCTCCAAGCCAGGCTTCAACAGCACATGAACTGTGAACTTCCAGATGTTCAAACTGGATTTAGAAAAGGCAGAGGAACGAGAGATCAAATTGCTAACATCCGTTGGATCATAGAAAAAGCAAGAAGAGTTCAGAAAAATATCTACTTCTACTTTATTGATTATGCCAAAGCCTTTGACTATGTGGATCACAATAAACTGTGGAAAAATCTGCAAGAGATGGGAATACCAGACTACCTTACTGGCCACCTGAGAAATCTGTATTCATGTTAAGAGTCCACAGTTAGAACTGGACATGAAACAATAGACTGACTCCAAATTGGGAAAGGAGTATGTCAAGGCTGTATATTGTTACCCTATTCATTTAAATAATATGCAGAATACATCATGGGAAATGCTGGGCTGGATGAAGCACAAGCTGGAATCAAGATTTCTGGGAGAAATATCAATAACCTCAGATATGCAGATGACACCACTCATGTCAGAAAGTGAAGAATGAAGAAGCCTCTTGATGAAAGTGAAACAGGAGAATGAAAAAGTTGGCTTAAAGCTCAACATTCAGAAAACTAATATCATGGCATCCGGCCCCAGAACTTCATGGCAAATAGATGGGGAAACAGTGGAAACAGTGGCAGACTTTATTTTTGGGGATTCCAAAATCACTGCAGAAGGTGACTGCAGCCATGAAATTAAAAGATGCTTACTCCTTGGAAGAAAAATTATGACCAACTTAGACAGCATATTAAAATTGATGTGTGGCAAAACCAATACAATTTCGGAAAGTTAAAAAATAAATAAATAAATAAAAGATAAGCATCTACCCTCTGGGGGAAAAAAATTAAAATAAAAAGCAGAGTCACTACTTTGCCAACAAATGTCCATCTAGTCAAGGCTATGGGTTTTCCAGTGGTCATGTATGGATGTGAGAGTTGGACTATAAAGAAAGTTGAGTGCTGAAGAATTGATGCTTTTAAACTGTGGTGTTGGAGAAGATTCTTGAGAGTCCCTTGAACTGCAAGGTGGTCCAACCAGCCCATCCTAAAGAAGATCAGTTCTGAGTGTTCATTGGAAGCCCTGATGCTGAAGCTGAAACTCCTATATTTTGGCCACCTGCTGTGAAGAGCTGACTCATTTGAAAAGACCCTGACATTGGGAAAGATTGAGGGCAGGAGGAGAAGGGGATGACAGAGGATGAGATGGTCGGATGGCATCACCGACTCAATGGACATGAGTTTGGGGTACAGTCCAGGAGTTGGTGGACAGGGACGCCTGGGGGTGCTGTGGTCCATGGTGTCACAAAGAGTTGGACACAACTGAGCAACTGAACCGAACTGAACTGATGAACTCTTTGTATATTTTGGATATTAATGTTAGCCCCTTTACAGTTATATGGTGTGCAATTATCTTCTCCCATTCTGTAGATGACCTTTCTGTTTTGTTGAAAGCTTCCTTCACTGTCCCAAAGCTTTTCAGTTTGATGTAGTCTCATTTGTTTATTTTTGTTTCCTTTGCCTGAGGAGAGAGATCCAAAAATATATTTACAAGACTAAGATCAAATAGTGGACAACCTGTATTTTCTTCTAGAAGTTTTATGTTTCAGGCCTTAATTTAAGTCATTAATACATTTTTAATTTACTTTTGTAGAGAGTAAGTCCCTTACATATGGACAAGTTCCATGCTGACAGCACGTTCATAAATCCAACATATTGGTAAGTACAACAAAGTTAGCCTAGATATGCAACGAACATGATAGGTTACATAGTCCTGTGCTGTAATAGGTTTATAATACTTCTCACACAAATAATTCCTAAGATTCATGTCGATGTATGGCAAACCCAATAGAGTATTGTAAAGTTAAATTAAAAAATAAATAAATTAATTAATTAAAAAAAATAATAATTCCTAAGAAACAAACACAAAAAAATAAAGAAAATAGTTTTAATCATACAGTACAATACCTTGAAAAGTGCAGCAGTACAGTAAAAACAGCTGGCATACAGGGACAGGCATCATGTGAACAGGCAAGAAGTGTTACTGACAGGAAAAGGGAGAGAAGGCGGGAGATGGTAGAGCTGAAGGATTGCCAGCAACAGAAGACAGAGAGCAAGCTGCGGTTTCAGTCATGTGTGATGCTGACGGCACAGGTTCTGGTTCCTTGATGGATTCAATTCTATGTACCCTCTTGAAAAAAATTACCCAGGGATGTCTGGATAGTAGCTCTTTTGCTCATCACAGATGACATGATAGCACAGATTGCTTTCTGAATGGCTGCAGCAACCTTCATGTACCATTCTACATTCTACAGTCCTATGCCTCAACAACTAACAGAGTCCCCTCACATAAAGAAAATCCCCTTGCCATTCCCTGTTGCGAATCTCTTCCATTCTTCAGTTACTTCTTTTTCTTTCCTTTCTTAGTCCTTCCTCTGGGACTCCAATTCCATGAGGTCTTCATTAGTAAACTCCTTGTGTTGTAGAACAAGGGGTTCAATGTAGTCATCCTCTTGCAGATCTACCTCCAGCTTCTTGGTGAGGGTCACTAAGTTGCTGAAGACCTCTTTTGACTCCTCATCCAACTTCTCAAATCCACAAAAATGATGAAACAAGTGCAGGTTATGGTTCTTTCAAACTCCATTGGTGGTGATGGCCTTAACCTCGCAACAAGCAAAGTCAGTTTTTTTATGATCTTGTAGATGTTACCGTCCTTCCAAAACTGTCACAAGGTTACTCCTGATTCACCACTAACCTTTACTATCTGACAAAAAAAAAGTGTGGTGTAAATATTTCACGAAAGTTTCTACAACTCCTTGGTCCACAGGTTGGATAAGTGAAGTAGTATTTGGTGGTAGACGGACTACTTTTGGGCTTCCCAGGTGGCACTGAAAGTGAAAGCAAAAGTTGCTCAGTAGTGTCTGACTCTTTGTGACCCCATGTACTAACAGTCCATGGAATTCTCCAGGCCAGAATACTGGAGTGGCTAGCAGCTCCTTTCTCCAGGGAAGCTTCTCAATCTAGGGATTGAACCCAGGTCTCCTGCAATGCAGGTGGATTCTTCACCATCTGAGACACTGGGAAAGCCAGGTGAAGCTAGAAGTAAAGAATCCACCTGCCAATGCAGGAGATGTAAGAGATGTGGGTTCAATCCCTGGGTCAGGAGGAGTCCCTGGAGAAGAAAATGGCAACCCATTCCAGTATTCTTGCCTGGAAAATCCCATGGACAGAGAAGCCTGGTAGATTGTAGTCCATGAGGTCACCAAGAGTTGGACATGACTGAGCATACATACACATGAGCAACTTTGATGTTGGGATGAAAGTTGCGCATGAATGGGTGGTGGCCCAAAACACTGTTGAGTGGCAAGAGAATGGGACATCCTTCTTCAAGAAATATTTCTCTACCTCTAGGATAAAGTGATAGAAAAATCGGTCTTGGAAAATTGCCGATATAACCAAGGCTTTGGGGTTACTCTTCCAGACAACAGGAAGAGAACCCTTGGCCATGCTTTTAAGTGCTCTTGGGTTAATAATAAACTAAGAAAGACTATAGTTTCATATCACCAGAAGCAGTACCACCAAACAACAGATTTAGCCTCTCCTTTGCTGCCTTATATCCTGGCATCAACTTTTTCTCCTTACTGATGTAACTTTAGTCTGGCAACATCTTCCAGTACAGTCTTGTTTCATCTATATTAAAAAACCTGCTTGGGTAAATATACATCTTCATCAATAATTTCTTGAAATGTTCAGGAAATTCCTGGGAAGCTACCATATCTGCACTTGCTTCTTCATTGCTTACTTTTACATTGTGAAGATTGACTGTAGTCTTGAACTGATAAACAGCTGTAGGTGGTGATGTTTCAGCTACTAAGTCATGTCTGAGTCTTTGCAACCACGTGGACTATACTCTGCCAGGCTCTTCTGCCCATGGGATTTCCCAGGCAAGAATAACGGAACGGGTTGCCATTTCTTTCTCCAGGGGATCTTTCTGACCCAGGAATTGAACTCCTGTCTCCTGCTTGGCAGGTAGATTCTTTACCACTGAGTCACCTTGGAAACCAGCCAAAGCCAGCATTAAAAGATGTACCCTTTGATTCTTCACTGTTTTTTTTCCTTCAAGTCTTCATAAAAGCTTTTATCTTTCTCTTGAATCAACATTAAGCTGAGCAGGACTTGTTGCTGATGCTGATCCTGCATCCAAACATTGAGAACTTTCTCAATCTCCTCTGTCACTTTTCCATGCTTCTTTGATATCGTCAACATCACTGACACAGCAGACTTCATATGTTCCGTGATTTTGTCCTTGTGCTAACAGTTCAATGAATGAGCTTTATCTACCATCTTTTCACCTCACTCCACTCAATAATTTTCACTTTTATTTCCATTGTTATTGTTTGGCACTTCTTAGCAGTACCAACTACATCACCACTGCTTTTACGCTTGCTTCTGGACATTCCTGAACTTGAAATAAAGGTACTGTACTACTGTAATCTATACCATACTATACAGTAAAGTGCACAAAAGCACAATCACTTGTACAGGATGCATGCATATGATAACATATGTCAGACATGCGAACTGATTTCTGTAACTGAACATGCAAAAACACATTATCATCTTTGAAAATGGGCAACTTGAAGATTTGGATGTAGAAGACTTACTGTGTAGTGTGAGAAAGTAGTTCAGTTTGATTATTTTGCATGTAGCTGTCTAGTTTTCCCAGTGCAATTTACTAAAGAAGTTGTCTTTTTCTCATTGCATATTCTTGACTCCTTTGTTATGGGTCAATTGAACACATAAATATGAGTTTATTTCTGGGTTCCCGACTCTGCTCCACTGATTTATGTGGCTGTTCTCATGACAGCATCACATTACTTTGATTACTGCAGCTTTGCAATGTAGTTTAAAATCAGGGCATGTGGTACCTCCAGCTTTTTTGTTGTTGTTGCTGCTGTTTTTCTTCTCAAAATTGCTTTTGTGTTTAAGGTGTAATATGTTTTAAAACAAATTTTAGAATTACTTGTCCTAGTTCCGTGAAAAACTGCAGTAGTATTTTGGTAGAGATTGCACTGAATCTGTAAAGTACCTTCGGTAGTATAGTCATATTAACAGTATTAATTCTTTCAATCCATGATTACGTATATCTTGCAATCTGTTTGGGTTGTCTTCACTTATTTTCATTAGTTTTTCATAATTTCCCATGTACAGGTCTTTTACCTCCTTGATTAGATTTATTTCTTGGTAGTTTATTCTTTCTTATGCAATTGTAGATGAGATTTTCCTAATTTTTTCCTGATAGTTTATCACTAGAGCATATCAACAGATTTCTGTACGTTAACTTTGTATCCTGAAAATTTACTAAATTCATTGATGAGCACTAATAATTTTTGGTGGAGTCTTTAGGATTTTCTATATATAGGATCATATAATCTGCATAGTGACAATTTTACTTTTTTCTTTCCAATTTAGATTCCTTTTATTTCTATTTTTTGGCTGACTGCTGTGATTAGGACTTCCAAAACTATATTGAGTAAAAGTGGTTGAGAGTGTCCATCCATGTCTAGTGCCTGATCTTAGGAAAAAATGCTTTCTGCTTTTCACCATGGAGAATGATGTTAGCTGTGGGCTTGTCAAATATGGCCTTTATTTTGTTGAGATATATATCCTCTATTGCCCACTTTACTAACAGATTTATCACAAATGGACACTGAATGTTGTCAAAAGTTTTTCTGCATCTATTAACACAATCATATAATTTTTATACTTCAGTTTGTTACTGCAGAATCTCATGTTGACTGACTTATAGATACTGCACTATTCTTACATCACTAGAGGAAATCCCACTGGATGATAGTTTATGATCCTTTTAATGTACTGTTGAATTTGGTCTACTAATATTTGGTTGAGGATTTTTGTATCTATGCCTATCAGAGATATCAAGTTATAAATTTCTATTCTGTGGTGTCTTTCTCTGGTTTTGGTATTAGGATGGAGCTGGTCTTGTAGAATGAGTTTGGAAATCCTTCTTCCACTTCAATTTTCAGAACAGTTTGAGAAAAATAGGCTTTAACTCTTGTTTAAATGTTTGGGAGAATTCATCTGTGAAACTATCTGGCCCCAGACATTTATCTTTTGGGAGTTTTAAAATTATTGATTTAATTTCATTCCTGGTAATATCTGTTGAAATTTTCCATGCTTTATGATTTGCTCAAGCAAATATATGAGAATGTAGGTTCCTAGGAATTTATCCGTTTCTTCTAGGTTGCCCAATTTATTTCTGTATAATTGTTCAGAGCAATTTCTTAGGATCTTTTTTATTTCTTGTGTCTCAGTCATAACGTCTTCTCTGTCATTTTTATTTTATAGATTTTGACTCTGTCTCTTTTTGTTCTTGATGAGTCTGGCCAAAAGTTTATCAATTTTATCTTTTCAAAGAACCAGTTCTTAGCATCCTGTTTTTATCTCTATTTCACTTATTTCTGCTGTGGCCTATTCTCTCCTTCTTCTAATTCTGGGTTTAGTTTGCTCTCCTTCTTCCAGTTCCTTTAAGGCTGGGTTATTTAAGACTTTTCTCATTTCCTGAAGTAGGCATGTATCACCATAAACTTCCCTCTTAGAACTGCTTTTGCTTCAGCACACAGATTTTGAACCAGTGTATTTCTGTTTTCATTTGTCTCCAGGCATTTTCAAAAAGTTTCCTCTTTGATTTAGTCAGTGATCCACAGGCTGTTTAGTGGCATATTGTTTAGTCTCCATATGTTTATGTGGGTTTTTTTGTAGCTTTTCTTATAGTTTATTTTTAATCTCAGACAATTGTGGTTGCCAAGGATACTTGATATGATTTCAATCAATAAAATTATCCTTACTTGTTTTGGGGCCTATCATGTTATCTATCCTAAAGAATGTTCTAAATACATGAGAAAAGAATGCATATTTTGCTGCTTTTAGATGGAAGTTTCTATAATAATCTATTAAGCCCAGTTGGTCAAATATGTCATTACTGCAGTATTTCCTTATTAATTCTGTCTGGATGTAATTGGGGTAACTGTGGTGTTAAAATCTCCTACTATTGTGTTTCTAACAGTTTCTCCCTTCGGGTTTGGTGACAGAAGTTTAGTATTCTCATTTATTAAAATTCTGCTTCATTTTTTCTGTTCAACATGGATGAACATTTCCAGTGATCTTTCAATTTTCTGATCCACTTCTTGGTATCATCTAATCAACCACTGATCTCCTCTAGTGTATTTACTTCAATTAGTTATTCTTTTTTTTTTTTTTTACTTTATTTTACTTTACAATACTCTATTGGCTTTGCCATACACAGTTAGTTATTCTTTAGTTCTGTTTAATTCTTCTTTATATCCTCTCCCTCTTTGTTAAAATTTCACTGTTTTCATCTATTGTTCTCCTGGGTTCATTGAGCATCTTTATGATCATTACCTTAAATTCTTCACTGGGTAGACTGCTTACCTCCACTTCATTCAGTTCTTTATCTGAGGTTTAGTTTTGTCTACTCATATGGAACATATTCCTCTGTCTCTTTATTTGCTGAATTTTCTGTGCTTATTTCTCTGTATTAGGTAGGTTGGTTGCATTTCCTGATCGTGGAGAAAGAGTTTTATGTAGGAGCCATGTTACAGAACCCAACAGCACATCCTCGCCTGGTCACCAGAGACACATGCTCTAGGCATGCCCTTCATGTGATCTGTGAGGTTTCTTCCACTGTGGCAAAGCCAAGCTTTGTGGGCACACTGGAGACAGTTTAGTTGAGCCATGTTGAGGGCAATGGTCCTAGGGTCCAGGGGCCACCTTACTGGTACAGACCCCCGGAGGGGCAGAGTTGGGTCTTGGTCACTGCCTATAAGGCCAGGTGGGACCTGCTTGGGAGTGGGTAAGCCCAAATTACTAATAAGATAGAGGGAGAATCCCTCAAACAGTGCTTCTTAGCACCTCTGTCCTTGAGATAGAATGAACTCCTGAAAATGACTGCTGTCAGTCATGTCCAACTCTGTGCGACCCCATGGACTGCAGCCTGCCAGGCTCCTCTGTCCATGGGATTCTCCTGGCAAGAATATTGGAGTGGGTTGCCATTCTCTTCTCTGGGGTATCTTCCCAACCCAGGAAGGTGGGAGGAGAATATCTCAAACAGTGCTTGCTAGCACCACTGAAAATGACTGCTGCCAGTGTCTACAACCCCAGTAGGAGGTCTGACTTATTGCCTCTCTGGGGTGATTGCCAATATGAGCAAGTTTTCTGGCCCAGGATTCTTTCAAATACTGTGTGCTGGGACTCTAAGCATATGAGATTGTGTGTGTGCCCTTTAAGAACAAAGTCTCTGTTTCATACCACTTTCTGGCTCTCTGTGGGTACATCCTGCTGGCCTCAAAGCCAGCCATTCTGGGAGCTTGTCTCCCAAGTGCAGATCTCCAGGATGGAGAGCCCAAGGGGGTTTCACACCCCTTGTTCCTTTAGGAGAATTCCTGTAATTGTGATTATTCAAATTCATGGGTTGCCTACTTTGGGGTGTGGGTGTTAATTATAACATGTATCATTGTGGTTCCTTCTTTATAACTTTAATAGTGGAAAATATGTTTTGCTTATCTTTAGGTCTTACTCATCAATATTTGCTCTATAAGTACTTATAATTTTAGAGTGCCTGTGGAAGGAGGTGAGCTCAGGGTCTTCCAACTCCACCATTTTAGCCACATATTTGGCTTTTTTTTTCTAATATTACAAAATAACTAAGAATTATTATTCTCTTCATATAGCTGAAATAGATGGGGCTCGGGAAGTTCACGACTTGCCCATAATCACACTGCTAGTAAGTCATGAAGCTGGGATCTAAAAGAAGTGCAACTTTGCAATGAAAATAAAATGAATCTTGAAGACTTATTCCCATATTTCTTACAGTTTATCTCATAAAAACATGAGATATAAAGCACTATAACTCCTTCTGGACAAAAATTCTTTAGAATTAGATTTATAGATAGAAACCAAAACCCAAATTAGATAAGCAATGTCATTGAGGTGAATTTCTCTCATACATAGTGTCAAAAAAAGAGGTGAACTCAAGTTTGATTCCCAGATCATGGATCTTGCTAATGTATCAAATTTCTTCTGCCATGTCTCCAGTACTTTTAACTTATCAACTTTCTTAGCCTCCAACTGAATTTGATTAGCTACCTCTAATTAGCATTTTTAAAGAAAAAAAGATAACCAATAATTGAATGACAGCTATCTTTCACTGGTCTAATAATTTCCATCATCAGTTCTATGGGGAAATGACCACTTCTAGGCAAAAAGAATAAATAAATAAAAGGTTACACTTTTTAAATCAAAATAGCCTGTCTCATTTTTAAACAAGGTTTTAATTTCTTTAGTACATCAGTACTGTGGTCATTGTAAACATGTAGAAAGCAAGTACTTCTAATTATGCATAGGATAATATTCTTGGAAAGAAATGTGAAATTATTCTGAAAAAATATTTTACTCCCAATATTACAGCCAAGGGTTATTCTTTGTTTTCCTCTCAGCACAACAGTAAATACTAAGCTGCCATTTCAATTGCAAAAACAAATAATGTGTGAGCCTTTCCTCACATGACTTTTTTATCCAAGCAAGGATCAAACAGGAATGGCATGAATTAACCTCTAATTTCCTAATGATATCCAAGCCACAAAAGGTGTTATTGAACTTAGGGCCAACAATAAATGCAATAAATCTTTATTCATTATGGGTTATTGTCCAAACATTTACTTTTACCACAGTCCATTTGAGAAAGAAGCACTTTAGTTTTTAGTGTTGAACATAAAATATATAATCATTAAGGGAGTAGAGATCTATCTTTTATGGGGGTTTCCTTCTTACTAGCTCATGATTGCTTGTCAGTAATAAAAATTGGTTAGACTATCCCTTTCTCATTTGGTAGAATTATTCCCTTGACTGGTAACATCAATGTATTTGCAACAACCCATCTGCAAGGCAGGCAGTTTGGCCTAAAATGTACTGATAAAAGGAGCAGAAGCAGGCATGAGAATTTTGAAAAAAAAAAGCTATTGTATTCAGTCAAGAACAGAAAAATTTAGGCAATACATATCTGTGCATTAGATTGCCCCATACCTGTTATGCTTACAGTTAGGCTGTACATAAATATTTAATTCTTGAATGTGTATCTTAATGTGACTGAATGGCTTTCTTTAGACCAAATGTTGGGCTTAATGTGTTTAAAACAACTTCCATTTAAATAATAACGCTAGAAAAAAAAGAATACTATGCCGAATCAGAGCAATTTAATAATAACTTACAGTGGAAGCATATTTTATATACTCAATCATTCCACAGTATCTCAAAAGTAAAGTGCTAAATTAAATAATATGAAATGCAAAAAGAATTTTCTTAAATATATCTGTCACTGTGCATTAAAATAAATATATTAAAACATGAAACGCAAGTTTGCTGAAACCACAAATTATTCAAAGTGCTCTATTTGGGAGCAATAAATTCATAAAGAGCAAATACTGGTAGCTCTATCCATGTCGACAAAAGCAGCTGAACATCGTTTTCATTTTTTCAGTCCTTCGATGTTTTAGCTTACTCTACGGTACCTTTCTCGTGAGTCAGATATTGATGACTGAAGTTGTGGAAAAGGCATGAAAGTGGACCCACAAGGAACTAGCTGTGGAGACATTATGATCTTCTGCTCAGGCATTTGTTCAAGAGAAAGAAATATATTTACAGCCACAAATTCCTTTCATCCTGTTGCAAGATCAAAGGAGTGGAGTCCTTTGCTTTTACCATGACTTTAGGAAGATTTTATGGGATGTCCACATTTCAGATCCAGCAGCTGATTTAATTCCTTCAATGCTATCTGTAATTTGGCATTGCTTGACGGACTATTAAGGAACTGTTGATGATGTAGGAAGAACAGACTACATTAACATGATTATTTCACAGAACACTGTGCATAGTGAATAAGTTGTCACAATATTCCTCTCTGATACTTTCCAAAAATCTTTTATTTATCTGTATTTATTCTCAGGATGTTTGATGTTCAAAATATAGAGCATATCACTTGTTTCAGAAAATATAACATATATACCTTTCTCTGACCGATAAACTCTAAAGAAGAATTTGAAAAAGAATTTTTTTTTAAAATCTGAGGAAATAGATTGAATATAAAGAAATATATTAGAAAATATAACTGAATCACACATTGCTGTACATTTGAAATGAACACACACTGTAAATCAACCGTACTTCAACAATAGAAAAAGTATCATCTTATCCTCAAGAAAAAGTACTTTGTTATAGATTCAAACTTTTTATGCTAAAAAAAGATAAATAATTCAGATGCAATTTTCAGAAAAGTCCATGGTTCTGAGACTATGTCTACCAAACATATAAGCCTTACAACTTAGAAGAATGTGAGTGATCATATTTCAAACAGCAAGGTCTTTCTGCAATTAACTAAATGTTATATTCCAAGAGAACATTACTGTTTAACGTGTACTTTAAAATGGCCGACATATTGAAGGATATGGATACATGTTTAAATATGGCTGAGTCCCTTTGCTGTGCACTTCAAAATATCACAACATTGTTAATCAGCTATACTCCAATATAAAATTAAAAAGTTAAAAAAAGTATATGTGGAGAAGTTTCATCCAGGCATAACAATAATGTATATATATATATGAATTAATAAAAATATAGACATTTATAAAATATACATCTTATTAAAACACAGTGATAATGTTAGGAAGATCTTAGCAATTTATATGATGACAATGGTGCACAGAAGTATATAAACTCTTTTTGTAATTTTGCTCATTATAATCTTGTTTGGATTGTGAAAAATCAAAGCAACATAACTGCCCAATAATAGAACATCAGATAAATATTTTCTATACATCAGTAAGTGAAATAGTAAGCCATCACAAATAATTATGGAACACTAATCATAATATATTCAGTGAAAAAATAGTAAATAAATAAACAAAAGTAGGTTACCAAATACTATCATTGTTTGATTCTGTTTAGATAAAGCCTAAACATTTCAAAATAGAAAAAAAAATCTGGACTATTATACATCAAGTTATTATCATTGGTAAAATTATGTTTCAGATTTTTTTTGAAGTGGTTGTTTTTAATCAATATTTTCCACCTTTCCCATAGTGACCACGTACCACTTATGTAATAAAAATAAAGTACTAATGACAGAAAGTGAACCAGCAGTACCAAGAAACACGACTATCATGGTGTTTGACGATGGTTTTACTTCCTAATATGTAAAGTCACTTCGAAATCACTTTCTGGATGTCATCTACAAAGATCCAGATAATTGCTCTCTGGTCACATTAGGTTATTTTCAAGGACATTATGCTGGAGATCACATCATATCCAGAGTCAGAATCTAGAGATCCTCATCCTAACTGCTACTTACTAGGCTTGTTGTTGTTGTTTAGTTGCTAAGGTGGGTCCAACTCCTTGCAACCCCATGGACAGTAGTCAGCCAGACTTCTCTGTCCATGGGATTTTCCAGGCATGAAATACTGGAGTGGATTGCCATTTCCTCCTCCAGTAAATCTTCCCGGCCTGGGGATCAAACCTGCATCTCCTGCATTGGCAAGTGGATTCTTCACTGTGGAGCCACTTGAGAAGCCCACTTACTAGTTAGTTAGTTCCACCAACTGGACTTCAGCCCCTCCCAAATTTCCAGGGCTATTTGTTAAATTCAGAAAAGAAGTCTAAAAGAACAAATTAAAGGCCAAATATCGAAGGTAAATAGCAACTTTACAGAACATAAGTTTTGGACCTAATCACTGAAAAGTGAAAGTGTTATTTGCTCAGTTGTGTTTGACTCTTTGAACCAGCAGGCTCCTCTGTCTATGGAATTCTCCAGACAAGAATACTGGAGTGGATAGCCACTCCCTTCTTCAGGGAAATCTCCTTGATCCAGGGATCAAACCTGTATCTCCCACATTGCAGGTGGATTCTTAATCATCTGAGCCACCAGAGAAGCCCTAATCACCACCAGGGATCCAGCACCATGTTACCTCAAGATCCTCATGACTTGTATTCTTCATAAAAGACTATGGGGGTTGCTCCTTCCACTCTTTCTGGCAAAATGTATGGACTTTGCTCTTCAAAGCTTAGGAGGCATTTTCTTCTCAACTGAGCTAGACCCATACTTTTTCACCAACCCAATTACAGAAAAGATTTTCACAGTTATTAGAGAAGAATTCCCAAGGAGACTTTCTATTTTTTTTTGTTTTATTCTCAGAAAAGAATGTTTATTTTCAAATCATTTCTTTTTTAAAAATTTATTTTAATTGGAGACTTTCTAAAGAACAGGGTGAAGATTATAATTTTAGGAAAAAGGACAAAATTCAGAGCCACAGGACATGCACAGACGAGCTAGCTATCAGACGTTGAACACAGCAACGTTACTTAAGTGTTCTGAGATTCACAGCTCCTTCAAGGTGGTCAAAGTGGAGTAGTAATTCTTACTTCCCAATGTTAGCTAGATTGAAATGAGAATGCGGGTGAAATACCTAATACAGACACTGACATCAGTAGCATCTTGATTGTCTTTCTCATATCTTTATTAGGCTAGTATTCATAACCATTATTATCACACAAGATTGATAAATGTTTACCCCACAGAGGACTGACATTTTAGTAAGCATCTCAGTATTATCACTGAGAAATGTAGACTTGTAAATCTATTAAAATAGCAAAAATAACTTAAGGGTCCAGAGATGATTACAGCAGGATTTCTAGTCAGGCTGTGCTAGAGTCTCTCTCCATGAAGTAATCAGAGATGCCTTTATTCCAGCAATTTAATGTAATTAGACCAAATGGCTGCTGGTGGAAGTGCAGAAGCCCAGCTAAAGCAGTATAGCATTTACGGGTTTTACACAGTGGTAGCAGGGAGTACCTGGGTCTGTGAGTTAACTCTGCATAGTTGTCAAAATCCTCAAATTTGTAAGTTAGCTTCCTTTGCTCAAGACCATATTAAGTGTGTGCGTAGGGGGTGTGGGGGGAGGTTTAGTAAATAAAGTCTTCATTAGTGTTGTTTCCCTCTTAGGAAAGGAATGCCTTATCACATGTTCCCATCCATTTATTTCACAGTGACTGCAAATGAGAATCAACAGAAATAATATTCTGACTTAAAACTTTAGTCCATGAAACATTTTTCAAAAACATCAGAGTTTGGGCTAACAGTGCATGCTGCCAGGAACAACTCATTCTGACTCTGAATAGTATCATAAACACCAGCACTAGCCAAGCAAGAATCAGGGAAAAGTAGGTGATTTATACCATTTCCATGTAATGTATTTGGACATCATTTGAGTTTCCAGAACTAAATCAGCAGAATCATTCAACAGCTAATTTCATTTTTTAAACTTCACATGCTGGAATCCTTTAACATTTCCAAGTTCATACTTGGAATATGAGTCTTATTAACCAGAACAGAAGGAAAATCTTGAGATAAACAAGAGAGAAGATAGAATGCTTGAGATCACCATATGTTTCTTATTTCACTAAAATGTCCATCATCATACTCTTTAGCAGAATTCCATGAAATAAAAATAAAAATGTCAAAGAATTGTGATTACATTGCAGTCTCCAATAATTTATCAGCAGAACACAACTTTTAGAACATTTAATGATCCCCTGTGTCTGAGCCAAAATAAATTATTTCTGCTTTCTATTTGAACTTTTGCATGTGAAAAGGGATGTTTACAGGATTAATACCCCACTCTATTAATATGCCTGGATGCATAATCTAGTTGTTGAGCTTTTCTTATAAACCAAGGCTTAAAATCATATGATTTATAACATAAAGCAATACAATATAATGAAGTAGCTCAGACTGCTTATTGCCTCATACAATTCTGGGAATACTGCCCCTCCCCCAGCAAATACTCATTGGTCACTCAAAATTTACCCCTTCTTGAGGACAGCAGTAGCAATTCAAAAGCATAGGAGATCCTCAAATAACTGATATACACAGGAGCTTCTATTTGTTCACACTAAAATTTCATTCTTTTACTGAGCAAACTAAGGATTATATACATGACAGAGTGGACAGAATTTGCACTGCCAAGTTAGTGACTGAGGTGACTATCAAGGATATTACAGTTCAATTGAGGTATTGCTAACATCCACTGAAGTATTTTAAATCACAAGGTTTTCTTTCAGATGCTGACAGAATGATTCTGAGAACAACTACTGATGTATGAAGTTCTCTTTCAATGTTCAAAAATTATCGGGCCTCTCAAGGCTCAATGTAAACATGAAAATTATCCCTCAATTACAAAAAGAGATCATGGTGGAGATGACCTTATGTCTCAGAACAAGAATTATTTTGAAAGAAAAATATGGTGATACAGAAAGAAACAGGTTTTAATAGGAACCAATGATAAATGATCGCTATTATGGATTAATGCATCTGGGAACTGTTCAAATTCTTCCATCTTCTGGGATGCTTAGTGTCCCAAACTGTAAAATGAGATAGGACAGCTTCCTCCCAGACCAGAAATCTAGCATTTCTTTAAGTCAATCCATGTAGAAAGAAAAGTTTCAGCTTGGTTACAGATGCATTTGTCTATTCATTCAATAACTTGTGTCTTCTTTTGTCCTTGATAGCATACATACAGCAGTGAATAAAAGGAAAAAAAATGTTCTCGCAGAGCTTATATTAGAATCAAAAGAATCAGAAAATAAACACAGTGATAAATGTCCAATTACAAGCTGAAATAAGTGCTATGGATGGAAACTTCTAGGTGGTAATGAGTGGGTACATGGAACAGTTGGGAGGCAGCAAGGTCCTCTCCATGGGTATCACATTGCTGAGCCAGTGGACTTCTCACTGTTATTGTTGTTCAGTTGCTCAGTCACGTGCAACTCTGCTTGACCGTATGGACTGTAGCCTACCAGGCTCCTTTGTCCATGGGATTTCCTAGGTTAGAACACTGGAGTGGCTTGCCCTTTGCTTCTCCAAGAAATCTTCCTAATGCAGGGATAGAACTGGTGTCTCCTGCATTGTAAGCAGATTCTAAATCACTGAAACACCTCAAGTGAAAGTGCCGCTCAGTCGTGTCAGACTAGATAGCCCAAAAAGTAATTTTGTTCACTGAAAATTGATTTTCATTCACAATTTTGGGATAACACAAGATATCTGCTTTAAGCCCCAATATTCTTGCACTTAATGGACAAAAGTTTGGAGGGTGATAAATGAAGGTGAAAAATATTTTTTTTTTAACTTAAGAAATAAAAGTACTGGGGAGAAAACCACATCTTGAAAAGACTGCTTCCCATAGCTCATAATTGTCCATATTCCAATGCCTTTGATAGATAACCAATTTTTGTACATTTATACGTTGAGAGAAAATCACAAATAGAGGTATTGTTCCATGGGGTAAACTGATTGCCTAGTAGACTATGAGGAAAATTGTTTCTGTATTCAAAGCACACACTGGCTAGGTACATTATTTTAAATTTCTCATTTTGAAAGCCTTCTCCAGGCAATAAATATGCACACACCACAGAATTATTATTAAGATAATATTTTCTAGACTTAAGAGACTAATTATTTGAGCTGATATGTCCTAAGATTTTTCTCAAATGAAAAATAATAAGGAAGTGGAGATACTAAGGAAGCTGTTACAAACTAAATTAAAATTAAGTAGAAAATAACATAGCAAAAGAAAGCTTGCAATTTAGGCTTTAAAAATTTTAAAGAAAAAAAAAGAACAGGAGCCTACTTGGACATATGATTAAAAGCTAAAACCCTGAGATAGAAGAAAGCAAACTCAAAATACACAAAAATTAAGATTTATTCATTTATCAATTATATATATATATGTATGTATACATATATATATATATATATATATCTTAAATATCTGTAAGAAAAAACATACTGTTTTACAGAACTGACACTCTTTCACTGATTTCTCCCTGCCAAATCATCTCAATGAGGAGACAACAGAGACAGATGAATTGTTAACCTTTCCGCAATGGAGAAAAATTCTTGCAATTCTCCTAGGGAAGACTAGCTACATGAAGTACATACTAGAGATCATTTAAAAATCACCCAACTACTATTTCTTTATTTTTCTGATTCTGTTATGGAAGTATGATTTTTTTTAATTAATTATATATTTTATGGAAGGATAATTGATTTACAGAATTTTGCTGTTTTCTGTTAAACCTTAACATGAATCAGCCATAAAAGGGAGGGTTAAATGTATACCTATAGAAGTATGATTTTGATTATGATTTCCATTTACATGCATATGATTTAATGAGAACAATGTCACTACCCTGATATTTTGGATTGTATCTTGGTCATGCTATAGTGTGCTGAGCATGAATCAGTTGGTTTGAAACTACAAACTCTGGATGCACTCAGGAAATAAGATGTGCAGCATTCCAATAGGAGTCTGAGACACTGAGCCGTTACCCTCCTATTTTTTCTTTAATTTTGCTTTCTCTTTGAAATCTCAAAGGACAAAATTCCAAATTTTTTAATCATTACCTACTGTAAAATTGTTTGTCCTAAAAATTATTCACTTGAAGGCAATATTAAAAGATGTTCAACATTGTTAAGAAAAATGCAAATCAAAACTACAATGAGGTATGACCTCATACCTGTCAGAATGGCCATCAACAAAAAGTCTACAAATAATAAATGCTGGAGAGGGTGTGGAGACAAGGGAACCTTCCTACATTGTTGACAGGCAAGTAAATCAGTGCAGCCACTATGGAGAATATTATGGAGATTCTTCAAAAAAATGAGTTGCCATTATGCTCTAGCGATCTCACTTTAGGCATATATCTGGAGAACACTATAATCTGAAAAGATACATGCACCTCAGTGTTCACAGCAGCACTATCTACAATAGCCAAGACATGGAATCAACCTAAGTATCCATTGACAGATGAATGGATAAAGATGTGGTACATATATAAACAAAGAACTATTACTCAGCCATAAAAAGAATGACATAATGCCATATATGCACCTAGAATTAGTATATCAGATAAAGACAAATGTCATATAATATCACATATGTGGAATCTTAAAAAAATGATACAAATGAACTTATTTACAAAATAGAAACAGACTCACAGTCTTAGAGATAAACATGGTTACTAAAGGAAAAAGTGAGGTGAGGAATAAACTAGAGGTTTGGGATTAAACAAAAAACACTACTGTATATAAAACAAACAACAAGGACCTACTGTATAGCACAGAGAACTATAGTCATTACCTTGTAAAAATATATCATGGAAAAAGAATCTGAAAATGAATATTTATATATATATATATATTGCAAATCAATTATACTTCAACTAATAATAATAATAAAAGCAGTATCTATAAACCATAGGAATTGCGAAAACCAGAGACCTTGAATCAATTAATGACAATTTCAAGGAAAAAAGGCAACTAAAAACAACTCTAACAAATATTTAAAAAAATATAGTAAAATTTATCTCAATTTGGGCTCTTTTTTTTCCTGTGGTCATGTATGGATGTGAGAGTTGGACTGTGAAGAAAGCTGAGCACCGAAGAATTGATGCTTTTGAACTGTGGTGTTGGAGAAGACTCTTGAGAGTCCCTTGGACTGCAAGGAGATCCAATCAGTCCATTCTGAAGGAGATCAGCCCTGGGATTTCTTTGGAAGAAATGATGCTGAAGCTGAAACTCCAGTACTTTGGCCACCTCATGCGAAGAGTTGACTCACTGGAAAAGACTCTGAGGCTGGGAGGGATTGGGGGCAGGAGGAGAAGGGGACGACCGAGGATGAGATGGCTGGATGGCATCACAGATTCGATGGACATGAGTCTGAGTGAACTCCAAGAGATGGTGATGAACAGGGAGGCCTGGCATGCTGCAATTCATGGGGTCGCAAAGAGTCAGACACAACTGAGCGACTGAAACGAACTGAAAATACAGTCCAAGAATTTTTTAAAAAATAATGCTCATTTTCTTTGTACATTTCTTTGTACTTTGGTTTTGTGGCATCATGACCTTACAGGACAAAGATGTTATATGTAATATGTATATCATACGTTATATCCTTTGGACTTCAGCTTGCCAGGCTTCTCTGGCCATGGAAGTTTTCAGGCAAAAATACTGGAGTGGGTGGGACTTTTCTCCTCTAAGGGATCTTCCTGACTCTGGCATCAAACCCACGTCTCCTGCATTACAGGCAGTTTCTTTACCCACTGAGCCATCTGGGAAGCCCATGTGTAATACAAGTTATAGGCATTCACAGTGCTTTACTAAAATATTACTCTCATAACTTTCTAACTTCTTCTTACAATCCTGGTACCACTCAAGTTGAAAAATTAACTTAAAAATGTATTCAGAGGATTAGAGCTTGAGAAATGAAGTACGCACTTCCATAAAATGTATCAATATCTCTATTTGAATATAAAATACATAAATAAATGGCTTTAACTCCCTTTTCGTGTTTTATTAGGTTACAGATTTATATCTTACTGAAGTCAGAGCATTCATGCATTTCATACAAAATGTTGTTAAATAACTTTCCAAAGACAGAAAGCAGAAATGGAGACAAAGAATACTTTTATATTTCAATGAAATTATCAATTATAAACTAACTGAGCTTCTTCAGTTATAAAAACAAATAGTATGACTATTTAATGAAGATTGAATAAGGATATGAGAAAACAAGATTTGGATAAAACAAAGTATACAGAAGATCAGACCATTATTTCATTCAATAAACATATGAGTTCTCCCTGTGTATTGGGCATTAGATGGGCTACTGAGAATACTATGACCTCTTAGGGTTTTCTAAAGTCATTATTATGCGTACATAAAACGTAGTCATTGGCATGTTTAATATTTTTCAATAAGCTTCTCACTTTTTAACTGTAGATTTCTGACTTAATGTGTATGAATCTCAAAATAGTAATATCTTGGTGGTGAATTAATCACTAAGTCGTGTCCGACTCTTGCAACCCCATGGACTGCAGCCTGCCAGGCTTCTTTGTCCCTGGGATTGCTCAGGCAAGAATACTGGGGTGGGTTGCCATTTCCTTCTTCCTGATCCAGGAATCGAACTTGGGTCTCCTGCATTGCAGGCAGATTCTTTACCGATTGAGCTATGATTAATATCTAACAGTCTGTAAAAAATAATAAAAATTAGAAAAGCTAATGTTTTTAATGGTATTAATGGCTGTTATGTAAAACAGGATTATTCCATGTTCTTGCCAGGTATTTTCAACACACACAATATTTAGTTTTTATTTTAAGTAAACTATTCTTTCTTTCTTTCCTTCTTTAATTCTGTCTTTTTTTTTAAAGGGCATTTTCCCCCTCCTTTATTTCGGTAGTCATTAAGTAATGACTTCAACTCTTATTGATAGAATAAAATGTGATGGTATGATCTTAGCATTAGCTTCTGCTTTAAATTGTGGCAGCAGATAAGGAATAAATTTTTTCTCTGACATTTGCAGGTCAGTAAGCGAATCTTCTAATTATTAGCCTTTAAACAATCATCGAAATTAAAGACATTGTCTGATTTCTAAAGCCCTATTATTTGGAACCAATAATTTAATTAATTACAGAATGCTCTTGTACAATGGAGATAAACCCACAAATCTAAAAGGACTTTAGATGGTATATTTGTCTGGGCTAAAGAGAGAATATGTTAATGGCATGGCTGATGACTGTAGAGGGGTCATAATCAACCAATTGATTAGAATATTTCAAGCTACTAGGGCATGCATATACCCTGTTGAAGTCTATTTTTAAGGGTAGCCAAATTTTACTATCAACAATATGGCTATAATTCAATGCTGTTATTGACTAAAAAGATCACACTCTTAATTATTTTAAGTTCAGAAGAAAGAATATGTGCTCTAATGTATTTTATAATCCCTCTATAAAAACATTTCATTCTTCCTCAAACCACTGAGAAAAACAATCTCCTAAAATTGGCTGTCATCCAACATTTTGAACAGCTGAGGATTTGAGAGGAAATGAACTGAAATTACAAAAATAAAAATTAAATTATGCATATAACTACAAGTCAAGACCATATTTGGAAAAAAAATACTCAATTTTAAACTCCATTTGACAATTTTCCAATCCAATTCCCCTTAAAAGGAAGCTGGATAAATCAAAATCATTCAGGTGAAAACTACTTAATGAAAGTAACTATGAATTCAACTTTCCTGTTTATATCTTTGTGAAAATAGCAGCATTGAACATCAACCAACCAACAGGCAACAATAAAACTTTGAATACCTAAGTTCATGAGCATAGAACTGTGCTAAGTTCTATGGAACTATGTAGAAGCAGCATATTTATTACACTGAAAAATAGATGTTCAATTCTATAAAAAAGGAGTATGATCAACCTCTATTAAAAACTATAATCTATCTCTTAGCTAGGACATAACCTTGGAAATGTTGCTAATCCTTCTCCTCCTCATTACTTCATCTATAAAATAGAAATAAAAATATTCATTTCATAGACTTGGTGACTGGATTAAGTGAGATAAAGTACCAAGTGTCTGGTATCTACACATTACTCAAAATTATATCTCTCCCCTAAGTAATACACTGAATTGAACATATAAGAGAAAAACAATTAAGGTATTTAATAATCGACACTTTAAATACACTTAAGCAAAAAAATAATCAACTAGAAATGAAATGAATTTTGTTTAGAATCCAACAACATATCTTGCTATACTTCAGGGCTCAACAAACAATAGCCCAGAAACCAAATCCCATCCACTGCCTGTTTTTCTTTTTTTATATATAACTTGTGAATGAAGTACATTTTTATAATTTAAAATGTCTGCAATAATTTCAAAGAAGATTTCATGGCACATGAAAATCAAATCTCAATGTCCATAAATAAAGTTTTATTTCTGCTCAAACATATTCATCTACATGTTGTCTATAGGTTAAAACAGCAGAGCTGACTAGTTATAAAAGAGTCTTTACAGTCTACAGGGCCTGGAATAATTAATACCTGATTCTTTCCATAGGAAAACTATGTTGATTCCTGTTTTAATAAAAAGAATATCCAATCTTCTGCCATAACCTATTTTGTTATGTTTTAGCAAGACTTTTAAGATTCACTTTTTGATTACACAACATTTGTTTTAATTATCTTATAATGCACTCTAGACTTTTATCCAGTCCATATCCTAGGAGATGAATTGATTTTAGGACACAAAGAAAAACACTTAATGAATGGATGGATGGATGGATAGTTGAAAGTAAAATAAAGAAATAAGTACTGTAAGATATTGTATATTGTCATAAATTGATTATATATAACTATTTAGCAACTCTGTAAGCCAAACATTCATTTAAAATATAGTGGTAGTGCTGTTAAAAGCTACTGACTGACAAGTCAAAGGAATTCACTAGAGTTAAGCTTCATGCATAAGAAATTTGGTTCTTGATTTAATTTGTAGCTTCCAAACAATTATATTTGATATGTAGATAATTATCCCATCTGTCTCTCAGCAATATCTTAGAGCATTAACATTTTAAGGTTCTGCAATTGTAAGGATTCTAAATCAGAAGAGCAAAGTTTAGTTTCAACAAACTGTTTTATGTACATTTCATAAGGGATTATCAATCAAACGTCTCTTCTGTATAACTGCAGAAAGATAAATTTTGTCAGACCCAATAGCAACTTAAAAATAAAATCACACCACTATCTTAATATTCTCTAATGTAAATCTGTGAAAGTAAGAATAGAATGGAAAAGAAAATACTGGTAGATAAAAGGGGATAAAAGAAAATATTGGGAAATAAAAGGAGACCAGACAAAATACAAACATATTTTAAAAAATTCTAAAGTATATCTTTAAGTTGCATTTTTTATCTTTTAGGAACCATTCCATGTTGGAGCAATGGATATCTTCAGAACTTCTTATGTAATGAAAAAGAATGTACAAAATAAGACTTTATATAGTTATTAGTACTTGTATAAAGATGAAAAATGAAATGTATGTGTGTGTGTGTATATATATATGTAGATAGATAGATATAGATATATGTATGTATATAGGCTTCTCTGGTGGCTCAGACTATAAAGAATCCAGAGATTCTTTATATGCAAGAGACCCAGGTTTGATGCCTGGGTCGGGAAGATCTACTAGAAAAGGGAATGGTTACCCACTCCAGTATTCTTGCCTGGAGAATCCCATGAAGAGTGGGGCTTGGTGGGCTACAATCCGTGGGCTCAAAAATAGTCAGACATGACTAAGCAATTAAGCACACAGATGCAAACACACGTGAGTGTGTGCATGTGTGTGCATGTGTGTGTATATTTGCTTTGATAGAAAATGCTTCTTGAGTCACATACAAGAAACAAAGGATCAGCAAAACTGCCTGTGAAAATGGAAACTGGGGGGAAGCAGATTTTCATTCTATTTCTTCTATTTCTGATTGCACACTTTCAAAATTTTAAATATGTGAATGTATTATTATATTCTATGCAGCCAAAGATGGAGAAGTTCTATACAGTCAACAAAAACAAGACCAGGAGCTGACTNAGAACTGACTCACTGGAAAAGACCCTAATGCTGGGAAAGATTGATGCAGAAGGAGAACGGGACGACAGAAGATGAGGTGGTTGGATGGCATCACCAACTTGATGGACATGAGTTTGAGCAAGCTCCAGGAGTTGGTGATGGACAGGGAAGCCTGGCATGCTACAGTCCAGGGGGTTGCAGAGTCAGGCAGGACTGAGCGACTAAACTAAACTGATCATTTTAGAATGTTTAAATTTGCTTTAACTTGTATTTTTCTTCCTTTACTTCTCCTTTATTTATTTATTATTTATTTTTAGTTTTTGTTTTGGCCTGCAGCCTTTGTAGGAAAATGGGAGCAATACTATTCCCACAACCAGTGCACCAAGCCAAGTATATGTAACTTACCAGAATCTCTCATGTCTTCAGGGACCTGTCAATCATTTGCCAGGACAACAAGGGCCCATAGCAAAGAGGCTATGAACTAAGAGGAAGACAAAATGCTGAATTCAAGAACCTCACATTCCATCTCTTATACTTAACTTTTGTTCAAATATTTTCCTGATGGTTTTCTATTTACACCTCTTTCTACATGGTCAAGATGTATTTTCTTTCAGAGTTGAAATTTGTTTTCAATAATTTTGTAAAAACATAGTAAAACTGAAAATATAACATGCATTGAATCGAAAGTACCAGCTTTTTAATTTTTTTTAGTATTTATAGAAAATTAAGTTCTTCATCTCTAATTCCAACAAATAGATTCATATTCAGCTTTATGAAAGGTGATCAGTCAGTTCATTTCAGTTCAGTCGCTCAGTCGTGTCCGACTCTTTGAGACTCCATGAATTGCAGCACGCCAGGTCTCCCTGTCTATCACTACCTCCCGGAGTTCACTCAGCCTCATGTCCATTGAGTAAGTGATGCCATCCAGCCATCTCTCCTCTGCCGTCCCTTTCTCCTCCGGCCTCCAATCTCTCCCAGCATCAGAGTCTTTTCCAATGAGTCAGCTCTTCGCATGAGGTGGCCAAAGTACTGGAGTTTCAGCTTCAGCATCATTCCCTCCAAAGAAATCCCAGGGCTGATTGATAATACATAGTTATTCTTCTAAATGCAAATAATATCTTGGAAGAGGTATTTATTTGAAATACCAATTAAACACATAAAGAAAAGCCATGCCTAAATAAAAAAATAAAGAAATAAACAATGGTTGTTTTAATTGGGGAAAAATATTCAGTGAATATTCTCCTTAAATGGATCATAACAAAATAAGAGTGCTTAGATCACCTGAAGGTAAAATGTCTTTTTGACGATTCTTATATACATACAAACTCTAACCTTTAATATAGGTCATAGTGAATAAGTGGAATGTTGTTTTGTTACTTAATATTGTATATGTGAAAAATGAAAGTGTTAGTCACTAAGTCTTGTCTGACTCTTTGAAACTCTTTGAAACTACATATATATATATATATATATAGCTTTCCTTGTAAATCAGTCGCTAAAGAATTTGCCTACAACCCTGGAAACCCGGGTTTGATCCCTGGGCCAGGAAGTTTCCACTGGAGAAGGAAATGGAGGCTTACTCCAGTTTTATTGCTTGGAGAATCCCATGAACAGAGGAGCCTGGCAGCCTACAATTTATGGGATCACAAGAGTTGACACGACTGAGAGAACAAGTGCACACACACACAGATATATGTATACAACATATATACATATAAATTTGTTAAACTTGGCAATAAATACAAAAGGACATATTTCCACTCTGTTTAAATATGTATTTTGTGTCTACACAGAAATTTCAACCCATATATATATATATATATATAACTCTCTTCCATATATTAGAAAACCATTCCTCCAATTTTGAATATTTATCATGTTTCCTGCATCACACTAGTAACACACTGGATACTTAAGCATCATTTCTTGCTGAATTCCAGACTAGATTCTCAGAAGTGGATTTACTTGTTCAAAGAATATCAACATTTCAAGGTTCTTTATAAATTTACCAAATTATTTTGCAAAGAGTTGTACAAATCTGCATTCCCATTAGGAATGTAAGAAAGTTCTATTTTACTATATCCACTTTCATATTATATAGTTGAAAAAGCACTGCTAAACATTACATCTAACTTTAATGTGAAATTTTCACCTTATTAGTGATATAGTTGGTATTTACTTAGATATAATCTTTTCTGATATTTTTACTTAGTTCTTTATAAAACATACTCGCCCTAATCCAACTTTGGGTCCAAAAGATCCTCTGGAGTAGGAAATGCAGGCACTATTCCTGCCTGAAAAATTCTATGGACAGAGGAAAATACTAGGCTACAGTCCATGGGAATCACAAAGAGTCAGACATGACTGAAGGACTGAACACATAGGCTTATATTTAGTTCATTACTGCATGTTTCTGATGTACTGTTTGACTTTTGTATATGTGAGTGTATGTGTGTGTTTTTATGTGTATGTGTATCTTTACACATGGGTCACTAAATGAAACTTATTATTCTTTTTCTAATGTAGAGGAGGCAGTCATTAGAATGGTTGTCTGAGGAGGCCTTACAAATAGCTGAGAGAAGATAAGCAAAAGACAAAAGGGGAAAAAAAAGATATACTCATTTGAATGCAGAGTTCCAAAGAAGAGCAAGGAGAGATGGGAAATCCTGACTCAGTGATCAAATTGAAGAAAGTGGAGAAAACCACTTGACCATTCAAGAAAATTAGAGATACCAAAGGAACATTACATGCAAAGATGGGCTCGATAAAGGACAGAAATGGTATGGACCAAACAGAAGCAGAAGATACTAAGAAGAGGTGGCAAGAACACAGAAGAACTATACAAAAAAGGTCTTGGTGACCCAGATAACCACAATGGTGTGATAACTCACCTAGAGCCATATACCTTGGAATGCAAAGTCAAGTGGGCCTTAGGAAGCATCACTACAAACAAAGCTAGTGGAGGTAATGGAATTCCAGTTGAGCTATTTCAAATCCTGAAAGATGATGCTGTGAAAGTGTTGTATTCAATATGCCAGCAAATTTGGAAAACTCAGCAGTGGCCACAGGACTGGAAAAGGTCAGTTTTCATTCCAATCCAAAAGAAAGGAAATGCTAAAGAATGCTCAAACAACCACACAGTTGCACTCATCTCACATGCTAGCAAAGTAATGTTCAAAATTATAAAGTCAGGTTTCAACAGTACATGAAGCATGAACTTCTAGATGCTCAGGCTGGATTTAGAAAAGGCAGAGGAACCAGAGTTCAAGTTGCCAACATGCACTGGATCACAGAAAAAGCAAGGGAGTTCCAGAAAAATATCCAGTTATGCTTTATTGACTACACCAAAGCCTTTGACTGTGTGGATCACAACAAACTGTAAAATTCTTCAAGAGATGGGAATACCAGACCACCTGACCTACCTCCTGAGAAATCTGCATGCACGTCAAGAAATGGCGATTAGAACCGGACATGAAACAAAAGAGTGATTCCAAATTGGGAATGGAGTACATCAAGGTTGTATGTTGTCACCCTGCTTATTTAACTTCTATGCAGATTACATCATGCAAAATGCCAGGCTGGATGAGGCACAAGCTGGAATCAAGATTGTCAGAACAATCAATAACCTCAGAAAGGCAGATGATAAAGCCCTTATGGCAGAAACTGAAGAGGAACTGAAGAAACTTTTGATGAAATTGAAAGACAAGAGTGAAAAAGTTGGCTTAAATTTCAACATCCAAAAAATGAGGATCATGTATACTATCATGTAAGAAACGAGGCGCTGGTCTATGTTCGATGCAGGATGCAGGATGCTTGGGGCTGGTGCAGATCTGGGGATGATCCAGAGAGATGCTGTGAGGTGGAAGGTGGGAGGGGGATTCAGGATTGGGAGCTCGTGTACACCTGTGGTGGATTCATGTCGATGTATGGCAAAGCCAATAGAGTATTGTAAAGTAAAATAAAGTAAAAAAAAAAAAAATGAGGATCATGGCATCCAATCCCATCACTTCATGACATACAGATGGGGAAACAATGGAAACAGTGACAGCCTTTATTTTCTTTGGCTCCAAAATAACTGAAGAATGTGACTGCAACCATGAAATTAAAAGACACTTACTCACTCCTTGGAAGAAAAGCTATGGCCAACCTAGACAGCATATTAAAAAGTAGAGACATTACTTTGCCAACAAAGGTCCATCTAGTCAAGGCTATGGTTTTTCCAGTAGTCACGTATGGTGTGAGTTGGCCTATAAACAAAGCTGAGCACCGAAGGATTGATGCTTTTGAACTGTGGTGTTGGAGAAGACTCTTGAGAGTCCCTTGGGCCACAATGAAATCCATCCAGTCCATCCTAAAGGAAATCAGTCCTGAATATCCATTGGAAGGACTGATGCTGAAGCTGAAACTCCAATACACTGGCCACCTGATGCAAAGAACTGACTCACTGAGAAAGACCTTGATGCTGGGAAAGATTGAGCGCAGGAGGAGAAAGGGATGACAGTGGTTGAGATGGTTGGTTGGCATCACCAACTCGATGGACACATATTTGAGTAAGCTCTAGAGTTGGTGATGGATAGGAAAGTCTGGCCTGCTGTAGTTCATGGGGTCACAAAGAGTTGGACACAACTGAGCAACTGAACTGAACCTAACTGAATGAAACCAGTTCTACAGCCTTTTTTAAACCATTAAGAAGCTTAGTTCAGTTCAGTCGCTCAGTCGTGTCTGACTCTGTGACCACATGAATCACAGCATGCCAGGCCTCCCTGTCCATCACCAACTTACCTCCACTTAAATATTTGATAAATATTTAATCATATTCTCTTTTAGTTTTTACTAATTTTTAAAATTTATTTTTAATTGGAGGATAATTTCTTTACAATGTGTTTCTGCGGTACAACAGATTGAATCAGCTCTAATTATACATATAGCATCTCCCTCTTGAGCCTTCCCCCACCCCATCCTACTCCTTTTACTAATTTATAAATTTTTAATGTTAACTTTTAAATTAATTCCTTTTAAAATATCAGTAAAGAGCTTACTATGCATCAAGAAAAAACAGTTTACACTTGGCATAAAGCAAAAGTGAGCAAAATCTGACACAGTGGCAGTGGTCATGCAGCTTAAAATCTGCAAGAGACAGCCCTTCGTGAAAAGAAGGACTGAGCTGAGATGTAAAATATCTAACCAAGGCTAAATTTGTTGAGGGGATGGTAAAGCAGAAAAATAATCTTATGCTAAAGCAACGTGGTGAGAATTCTGATAGAATAAAGGAAAACGTAGCTGAACTTGTGTTGAAGAGAACATGGAGTCAGAGAAAACTGGAGAGGTAAGGAAATCAGGCAGCAGGACAAGCCTCTTAAAATGTCTGGTCTTTATCCTAAGAAGAATGAAAACACCTCTGGTGTTGTAAAGACAAATACAAATTAAAACTAAGAGGCTTAATTCTCCCTGTTGAAAATAGAGATTTCTCCACTCTCCTTTTCCTTTGAGCATTTCCTTTAAAAAAAAAAATCTGTACTTGTAAATACTATGTTCTTTTGAAATCATATAAATCCTTTTGAAAACTAGGTCAGCCTCTGGTGGGCTTTACAGACCTAGGACTGTGTTTATTTCTCAAGGACCAGTGAGCCATCTCTTTGTGATGTGAACATTAAGGGAGATAGCTCCCCATCTCTCTGTTTCTGTAGTAGGACAGCAGAATCTTCAGGGTTTCAAGTTGCAAAATAACTTCCTGTAATAAAAACCTTGGAGGGGACTTCCCTGGTGGCCCAGTGGTTAAGACGTCACCTTCTAATGCAGGGGGTGTGAGTTCAATGCCTGATACGGGTGCTAGATCCCACATGCTTTCCAATCAAAAAAAAAACAAAACATCAAACAGAAGCAATATTGTAGCAAATACAGGCTTTAAAAATGGCTCATGTGAAAAAAGCTAATTAAAAAAAAAAAAAAAAACCCCTACGAAGTTTGATTTTCCTCTGGGTAAGGCCATTTAGTTAATACAGATGATCATTCCAATTACCAAGCAAAGTTAAGATGAATGGTAGGAGATAAACGGTGCTGTCAAGTCTTCTTACTTCAGGACTCATTACTGATTATTTTGAGAACATTTAAGTGATGGGTTGTATCCGCTTGGCTGTATCAGAAAATAAGGTTTCTATCTTGCAGATGCCTACTGGGTTGCCCATGTGTCTCACATCCTGGTCTTAGGATTACTTAATGATAGAAGTGTTTTCTTTATCTCCTGCCTTCATAGAGAGATTTTCTGGACCAGACGAAAGTTGAGTTTTTAATTATTTTCCCCTAACAGTGCAAAGGGAGGGAAAGTACATTTAGTTTTATATTTCAAAATGAAAGGAGAAAAATAAAATAAAGAAAAGGAAGTCTCACCCAAAGAATAAGTAATTCAGGTGAGAATGGGAAAAGCTTGGAATAAGGTGGGATGGTAAAGAAGAGAAGTGTATATATTCATGGATATCGCACACACAGGAACAATAGGATCTGATAAGGAATAGGATTTAATGGTAAGGCAGCTTCCCTGGTGATTCAGACTGTAAAGAATCTGCCTGCAATGCAGGAGGCCTGGGTTCAATCCCCGGGTCAGGAAGATCCCCTGCAGAAGGGAATGGAAACTCACTCTAGTATTCTTGCCTGGAGAATTCCATGTACAGAGTAGGCCTGGTGGGCCACACTCCATGGAGTAGCAAAGAGTCAGACAAGACAGAGCAACTAACATGCCACATAATGGTAAGAGGTATCAAGATAAACCCTAAATTATTTTACAACAGCATAGATAGTCCAAGAAACATGGCCACAGTGACTTCCCTGGTGGTCCAGTGGTTAAGAATCCATCTTCCAAAGTAGGGGGCATGGACTCACTCCCTGGTTGGGAAACTAAGATCCCAAATGCCATGGAGCAACTAAGCCCACATGCAGCAGTTAGAGAAGTCTATGGGCCACCATGAGGTGTCTGCACAGCCATAATAAAATAAATAAATGAAAGAAAGAAATATGGCCACAGATATGTAGCCATTTCCCTTGGCTTGGAAATACTGAATGTGAGCTGACTGAAAAAAGTCAAATGAAAATAATGTTAACCACTGCATGATTTATTTTGAATTATATTTTAGGAAGTAAGGTACTGATTACTTTTTTTCCCTATTCTTCTCAATAGCTAATTACCTCCAGGGCAAATTCTATTTCAGTTTGGTGCCATTAACAAAGTCCTCTCCTGCCAAACACAAACAAATAAAACAAAACCAGGAATCTGAGAACCCACGAAGGATATTATTTCCTTCACACCAAGTATTCCTCCTTTCAATTTAACTAGACTCCACCACCTAATCTAACACAGAATCTTGGCTTCAAATCCACCTGTGCTTTCCACTTACTATTACCGTTGTTGTTGTTCAGTCACTCAGTTGTGTCCGACTCTTTTTGACCCCGTGGACTGCAGGGCACCAGGCTTCCCTGTCCTTCACCATCTCCAGGAGCTTCCTCAAACTCATGTCCATTTAGTCAGTGATGTCATCCAATCATCTCGTTCTTTGGTGTCACCCTTCTCCTTTTGCCTTCAATCTTTCCCAGCATCAGGGTCTTTTCCAATGAGTTGGCCTTTTGCCTCAGGTGCCCAAAGTATTGTAGCTTCAGCTTCAGCATCAGTCCTTCCAATGAATATTCAGGGTTGACTTCCTTTAGGATGGACTGGTTTGATCAAATCGTTTAGAACTGACCAGTGGTTTGATCAAACCATTAGTGTAGACAACTGATATAAAGTGAAGCATTACCATAACTGGCTTAATAGAATTGTTACAGGATGTGTTACTGAAATCACACATTTCAATAACCCAGGTAGTTTGGGTTACTACCCTGAAATGCAGTCACTTCAAGACAATGGATCTTACCATTTTATGTCAATAACTAAAAAATGTTTGCCACCTCCCTCCATCAGGACCTCAATGAATATTTAGTGAGATAAAAAAAACAGCAATAAGCAGCCAGTGAAGAAAAAGATAATCTGGGTCAACAGATCACTGAAGATCCTTTAGTGCCAAGGGGAGTGGGACTGCTAGCTGGAGGTCCAGTTTCCTCAGGTACAAAGTGTGGAAGAAATTACCTTCCAGAGAGAGGAAAGTAATAAGTAGCAAAGGACACCTTCCCCTGAACAGAGCAGCTTGAGTGACTTCATAGGCAATCTGGCACCAGAATTGGTGGTCTTTTAAATGCTACATCTTAGACTGTCCTCTTGACTACGAAGAAGGCATGGGGATGCACCATAACAGTTGTTTGGATGAGACATGACAGGATCAAAAACACTTTTTATAAACAGGAGTATGGCACCCATGGGTCGGCTTCACAGGTGGTGCAGTGGTAAAGAATCTGCCTAACAATGTAGTAGACGCAGGAGATGCAGGTTCAATCCCTGGGTCAGGAAGACGCCCTGGAGGAGGGAATGTTCACCCACTCCAGTATTCCTGCCTGGAAAATCCCATGGACCAAGGAGCCTGGCAGGCTGCAATCCATGGGGTCACAAAGAGTCAGACATGAGTGAGAGACTAAGTACACACGTGGCACCTATGTGCAAGATTCATCCAATAAGATCACATAAGAAACCAATGTCTTAAAAGGCTTATTTCAAGACCAGATGTGAAGTAGTAAAGAAAGAGGTTAAGGTGGTAGGAGTAAAAATGGAAAGAAAGAAAAATTTTATAAAATCCAAATGGAACCTTATGTACAGTTTCACAATGAATAAGCTATTTTTATGGTTTCATCCTGCTAGTACCAACTGATAAGTAGCTATCTAAAGGATACTTTCTTAATGATGTGAAAGAAATTGTATATCATTACCATAGCTAAAGGGGGTCATGAAGGCCACACAGAGAACTCAATAGGTACTTCTTGTTAGAAAATATAAGATGTATATAAATGAGTTATGAGAGTTAGCAATATGTTCCATTACAAAATATTTTTAAAGCAAGATAAAAATTTTATGTTTTGAATATGCATTTAAAATGTATCAGACAATATTTTGTAGCTTCAGTGAATAAATATAAATAAGGTCTATAGACAAAAATATACAAAAACACATAAATCAACACACAAATAACACAAAAAATTTCACAGGATTCATATAATATCTCATTAAGAATTAATAATTATTCAATCCACTCAATATAATCAATATACTAAATTGTATTGATTAAGAATTAATCAATATGTTCCTTAAGCAAAAACTTACTGACTGAATCTTAACTAAAATTATTAACAAATTTAAAATGAATTAGCATTTTAACTAAAAAAATTAAATATGAATTCCTCAGTGATCAATGTAAAGAAACAGAGGAAAATAACAGAATGGGAAAGACTAAAGATTTCTTCAGGAAAATTAGAGATGCCAAGGGAACATTTCATGCAAAGATGGGCTCAATAAAGGACAGAAATGGTATCGACCTAACAGAGCAGAAGATATTAAGAAGAGGTGGCAAAAATACAAGGAAGAACTCTACAAAAAAGATCTTCACGACCCAGATAATAATGATGGTGTGATCACTCACCTAGAGCTAGACATTCTGGAATGGGAAGTCAAGTGGGCCTTAGAAATCATCACTATGAACAAAGCTAGTGGAAGTGATGGAATTCCAGTAGAGCTATTTCAAATCCTAAAAGATGATGCTGTGAAGTGTTGCATTCAATATGCCAGCAAATTTGAAAAACTCAGCAGTGGCCACAGGACTGGAAAAGGTCAGTTTTCATTCCAATCTCAAAGAAAGGCAATGCCAAAGAATGCTCAAACTACCACACAATTGCACTCATCTCACAGGCTAGTAAAGTAATGCTCAAAATTCTCCAAGCCAGGCTTCAGCAATACATGAACAAGAAGACAAATGAGGGAAAACAGTAAATATAATGAGGCTTTAAAAAACACCAATACAGTACTTCCCTGCTGTCACTTCAGTCGTGTCAGACTCTGTGTGACCCCATAGATGGCAGCTCACCAGGCTCCCCCGTCCCTGGGATTCTCCAGGCAAGAACATTGGAGTGGGTTGCCATTTCTTTATCCAATGCATGAAAGTGAAAAGTGAAAGTGAAGTCACTCAGTTGTGTCTGACTCCTAGTGACCCCATGGACTACAGCCTACCAGGCTCCTCCGTCCATGGATTTTCCAGACAAGAGTACTGNGTGGGTTGCCATTTCTTTATCCAATGCATGAAAGTGAAAAGTGAAAGTGAAGTCACTCAGTTGTGTCTGACTCCTAGTGACCCCATGGACTACAGCCTACCAGGCTCCTCCGTCCATGGATTTTCCAGACAAGAGTACTGAAGTGGGTTGCCATTGCCTTCTCCACCAAAAGAGACTAAAAATCACCAATAGCTGACCCAAAAGAGGGACTGTGGGACTGACAAAGAACTCAGAATAATGTTTTTAAAGAAACTTAATGAGCTATAGGGCACACAGTAAACTAAATGCATGAATGAAACAAGAATTTCAACAACTAAACAGAAGTCATGAAAACAAACAAACAAAAAACCCAAAACTTATACCTGAAGGTACAATGGCTGTACTGAATATTCTGATAGAGAGCTCAACAGCAGGTTCATCAAAACAAAACAAAAAAGAATAAATGAACTAGAATATAGGTCACTTAAAATTATCTAATCAGAAAGGCAGAGAGAAATGAAAGCTTATGAAACTTATGGGATAGCAGAATATATATATATATATATGTACATAGAGTATATATAATTAAAATTCCAGAAGAAAAAGACAAAGAAAACAACATATACAAAACAATAATGGTAGAAAACTTTCTAAAAGAAGGTCATTACATAGTGATAGAGGGGTCAATCTATCAAGAAGATATAACAATTTTAAGTATTTATGCACCTGACATTGGCACACCTAAATATATACAGCAAATACAAACTAAACTAAAAGGAAACATAATCATAAATACCATTATACTTAGTGATTTTAATACTGAACTCTCAACATAGAGAGATCATCCAGAGTTTCAATAAGAAAACAGCAGATCTGGGTAACACAATAGAACAAAGTCAGCAGAAGGAAGGAAATAATAAAGATTAAAGTAGAAATAAATGAAACAGAGAACTGAAAAATTGTAAGATTACAAACTAAGAGTTCATGCTTTAAAATATAAACAAACTGGACAAATATTTAGCTAGACTGACCAATAAAAATAAATCAATACAAATTTAAATGAAAGAGGAGACACTACAATTGATACCATAGAAGACTACTATGATCATAAGAAACCACGATGAAAAACTATATATCAACAAATTAGACAACCTAGAATAAGTGGATAAATTTCTAAAACATATGACCTACAAAGACGGAATCATGAAGAAACAGAAAATCTGAACAATTTCTAGGAAGGAGATTGAATCAGTAATCAAAAACACCCTAACACAGAAAAATCCTAAGATCAGATGGTTTTGCTGGTAAAGTCTACCATTTACAGACATAATACCAATCCCTATCAAACTTAAAAAAAGAAGAAGAAGAAGAAGAAACACTCCTAAACTCATTTTACAAGACTATAATTGTCCTAAAGAAAAGCCAGGTAAATTCACTATAAGAAAACTACAAGCCTTGATAAATATGGATGTAAAAGTTCTTAAATACTAGCAGACCAAACTCAGTAGTACATGAAAGGAACCACATACCATGATTAAGTAGGATTTTTATCCCTGGGATATGAGGCTGTTTCAAGACATGTTAATGAATAAATATGATATGTCATATTAATAGAATAAAAATGCAATTCATATCATTTCAATAGATGCAGAAAAAGTATTTGACAAAGTTAAATATCCATTTATGATAAAAGCTCTCAACAAATTAGGTATATTGGAATAAGACAAGGGTGCCCACTCTTATCACTCCTGTTCAACACAGTATTGTTTTGTGCTTGTCTCAGCCTATCCATAGTAGTGCTATTGGTTAGAAATGCCAGGAGTTACTCACCAAGGCCTACAGTGAAGATTCACATACAGGTCCCCTTTCAGAGACAATTTTGTGTCTGATCCATCTCTTGAGGTTCTTCTTATGATTATAAGATGCATGTCAGCAACAAGCATAAGGGAACTTTAATATTAGACAAAGTTTATTACTTATTACTTTGGAGGGTATGTGGCACACCTGGGTCTACCATGGGTAGGCAGAGAGAGTACAGAGTATACACCTGGAATTCTGCTTTTATTAGTTTTGAGGGGGGGTCCTAGGGTTTCATAAGTTCACTCTTCATTGGTGAGTTTGAAACATAACAGTGGGAATTAAAGCACTGGAAGGGAAAAAAGCAAAGGGCTAAACAGTCAGTTATCGAAGTCAGTGAGGGGTCTCTGAAATAGAGGAAACTTCAGAACGGAGTGGCCTGGCTCTTTATCTAGTTCTGTGGCTGGCATGTGTATTTCTTCCAGATAGCTTTATTTGAGCGATTACTCCAGCAAACAAAGGCTTTGTCAAGCATTTGAATTATGATAAAAAAGGCACAGCCAGTACTTCTACTTCATACTGGAAGTCACAGCCTGAGAAATCAGGCAAGAAAAAAAGTAAAAGTCTCTAGAATTAGAAAGAAGACTTAAAATTGTCTCTATTTGCCAAGACATGATTTTAGAGGCAGAAAATCCTAAAGATTTGATCAAAAAATTTGACCAAAAAAGAATGTCAAATCAACAAATTCAGTACAGTTGAAGGATACAAAAATCAACATATGAATGTTAGTAGTATTTTGTACATTAACAGTATCTGAGAATAGGAAAAAAGAAATCCCATTCATAATAGATTCAAAACACCAACTTCCTTGGAGGCTCAGACTGTAAAGAATCTGCTTATAATGTGAGAGACCTAAACTCAATCCCTAGGTGAGGAAGATCCTTTGGAGAAGGAAAGGGCAACACACTCCAGTATTTTTGCCTGGAGAAGCCCATGAACAGAGGAGCCTTGTGGGCCATGGTCCATGGGATCACAAAGAGTCAGACATGATTGAATAATTAACACTAACAAAAACAATGAAATAACTAAGCATAAATTTGACCAAGGAAGTGAAAAATATGTTCACTGAAAACTAATATTGATGAAATAAATTGAAGAAGACACAAACAATGGAAAGATATCTCATGTTTACGGATTGGAAGAATTAATATTTTGAAAACAGCCAAACTACCTAAAGCTATCTAAAGATTCAATTCAAGCCTGATCAAAATTACAATGGCACTTTTTTACAGAAATGGAAAAAAATTCTAAACTTCTTATGGTACCAAAAAGACCCCAACTTGCCAAAGCTTTTCTGAGGAAGGAGAGCAAAGCTGGAAGCACTCTACTTCCTAATTTAAAGCTATAATATAAAGCTATAATAATCAAAACAATATGGTACTGGCATAAAAATAGACACATAGACCAATGGAACCTAATCGAGCACCCTGAAATAAACCCAAACATGTGTAGCTAACTAATATTTGCCAAGGGAGCCAAGAATACTCAATGGAGAATCTTTTAGAAGTAAATGAAGTACTAAGAATCATGTATTGAAGGAAAGGGGGCTATCTTGGAAGAAAAAGAAAAATTTGCCTATATGTGTTTCTATAAAAGTGCTGGGAATGAATAATTCAGGCTTGAGTTTCTTGTGTCTTAAAGTTATCGTCTGCCAGCTTTCTTGAGAAGGTGATTATAAGCATGATTGTGTTCAATTTAAAACCTAAGTAAGATGGAATTTTGACATACTGTTCATGGGGTTCTCAAGGCAAGAATACTGAAGTACTTTGCCATTCTCATCTCCTGTGGACCACGTTTTGTCAGAACTATCCACCATGACTCATCCATCTTGGGTGGCCCTACATGACAGGACTCATAGTTTCATTGATTTAGAAAAGGCTGTGATCCAAATTTAGAAAAGGCAGAGAAACCAGAAATAAAACTGCCAACATCTGTTGAATAATAGAAAAAACAAGAGAATTCCAGAAGAACATCTACTGCTTCGTTGACTATGCTAAAGCCTTTGACTGAGTGGATCACAACAAACTGTGGAAAATTCTACAACAGATGGGAATACCAGACCACTTGACCTACCTTCTGAGAAATCTGTATGCAGGTCAAGAAGCAACAGTTAGNAAGCTTCAAAGTGTTTCGAACACTAAATAATTTATGACTAAAAGAAAAAACAAGGGGGGGGTGGGGGAGGGAGGGAGAGAGAAGAGGAAAGAGAAAATGGAGGGAGGAGCATCTGAATGTGCTAATACATAGAAAACTGGCTAAAATATTCATAAGATTCACTCATTTTATGTCTAACAATTTGAAGTGCTAATGGAGGAGATGTGAAAACTGTTTTTCCCCAGAGGAATTTATTGTATTTATGTTTATCACTACCTTCATTTTAAGTCTTGCATCTTGGGATGATATAAATTCACAGAAGGCGAAGAAATGTTTTGAGGTTCACTTTTGTTTCCTTCAGTGTAATTTCTATGAGGTTCATATAAGTTGTTGAATTTATGTCATTTTTCCTTTTTATTGCTGAACAAGTATTCCATGAATACTAGTCATGTATGGATGTGAGAACTGGACCATAAAGAAGGCTAACTGCCAAAGAATCAATGCTTGTGAAACATGATGCTAGAGAAGATTCTTGAGAGTTCCTTGGACTGCAATGAGTTCAAGCCAGTCAATCCTAAAGGAAATCAACCCTGAATATTCATCGGAAGGACTGATGCTGAAGCTGAAATTCCAGTACTTTGGCCACCTGATGCGAAGAGCCGACTCACTGGAAAAGACCCTGATGCTGGGAAAGACTGAAGGCAAAAGGAGAAGAGGGCAACAGAACATGACATGGTCAGATAGCATCACTGACTCAATGGACATGACTCTGAGCAAACACCAGGAGATAGTGAAGGACAGGGAAGCCTGGCATGCTGCAGACCACTTAGCAACTGAACAACAAATATTCCACGTCATGAATGCGGTTGTTGTTTAGTTGCTAATTGGCTTTCAACTCTTTGCAACCCCTTGGACTGTAGTCTGCCAGACTCCTCTCTCCATGGATTTCCCAGGCAAGAATATTGGAGTGGGTTGTCATTTCCTCCTCCAAGTGATCTTCCAGACCCATGGAAGGAACCCACATTTCCTGCATTGGCAGGTGGATTCTTTACCACTGAGCCACTTGGGAAGCCTAGTATGGATGTACCACTGTTAAATATAACTAGGATTGGCTGCTGTGAACATCAGTGTACAAGTTTCTGCATGAAACAGTGCCTTAGACTTAAATTGTTGGGTCAAACTGGTGGCTCAGACCCCAGGTTCGATCCTTGGATTGGGAAGATCCCCTAGAGAAGAAAATGGCTTCCCACCCCAGTATTCTTGCCTGGGAATCCCATGGACAGAAAAGCCTGGTGGGCTATAGTGCAAGGGTCTCAAAGAGTTGGACATGACTGAGCAACTAACACGTTCACTTTTCACAAGGTAAATCTACTTTCACTTTTTAAAGGAACTGCAAACAGTTTTCCACAGTGGCTGTATTATTTTACATTTCCACCAGAATATATGAGTGATCCAGTTTTCTGACAGCTGTGCCAGCATTTGAGGGCAAGGAACATTGTTTTTTGTTTTTCATTCTGAGAGCTGTGTAGCATAAACACCTGGTGCTCTTAATATACGTTTATCTAATAGCTAACAATAGTGAGCATCTTTTTATATACTTCCTGCAGTTTGTATATATTCCTTGGTGAAATATCTATGCATATCTTTTGCTCATTTCCTAAATGATTTTTTTGCTTCTTTTTCAATGCTGCGTTTTAAGAGTTCTCCGTGTATTCTAGATACTTATCCATTGTTGAAATGTGGGTTGCAAATATTTTCTCCCAATTTATAATCTGTCACTTCATTCTCCCTAGAGCGGGAACAAAAGCTTTGAATTTTTGATGAAGCACAATTTGGGAGGGGGATAGTTTTTAATGTTGGTCTAAGAACTATTTGCCTAATCTATATGCCAAAGATTCTGTCCTGTGTCTTTTCCTAGCAGTGTTATTTAATATTCTACATTTAATTCCATGAACTATTTTCAGTTGCTTTGTGTTAGGTGTGAGGCTTAGGTCCAAGTTCATTTTTTAGCTACAGAGGTCCAATTGCTCAAGCGGCACTTATTGAAAAGGCCATTCTTCCTTCCTTGCACTGCTTTTGCTCTTTTGTAAAAAAATTAATTGGACATACTTGTGTGGGTGCACTTCTGGCTTCTTTATTCAGTCCTGTAACAATCTGTGCCTCCCCTTCCCCAGACCCACAGCATCTTGAATAGTGTAACTCTTAACACTCAGAAGGCTGATTATTCTCATATTATTACTCCTCCCACAAATCTGTTTTGGCTATTCTAGAGACTTTGCCTTCCTATAAATTTTGGAATAAATGCATCTATGTCTCCAAAAATACCTTGGCGAAATAATGATAGAAATTGCCTCAACCAAACAGATCCATTTAGGGAGAAAGGACATCTTTACTACATTGAATATTCTGATCTGTTAACATGGGAGCTGTTTCTTGAACCCCATTATTTCAAGTTCATTTTTTTTAACAGGACAATGACTCCTTTGTGAGGCATGAAGGGGGAAATATTATTTTGAGTATCACAGAATTAAGCCAGTGGTCTTAGTAATTTTCTATTATTTACTCCAACTTAATATATTGACAAACTTTGTGGCAGGGTTTAGTCACTCAGTCATGTCTGACTCTTTACGACCCCATGGACTGTAGCCTGCCAGGTTTCTCTGTCCATGGGATTTCCCAGGCAAGAATACTAGAGTGAGTTGGCACTTTCTTCTCCAGGGGATCTTCTTGACCCAGGAATCTAACCTGGATCTCCTGCATAGGAAGCTGATTCTTTGCTAACTGAACCACCAAGGAAGTCCTTGACAAGCTTACATTGGTCTAAATAACTTCCTTTACGTGCACACTTTATCACAATATTTATCATAATTACAGTTGCTAAAATACATGTTAATCCCACCTGAGAGGGCTAGGGACTATATCTATAACCACTGTGTCCACAGTCCTGTCTTGACTATATTCTCATCATGAAAACAGCACTGTTCAATGAAGGGGTGAAAGCATTCTTTAATCAATGATGGACTATCTATAAGTACTTACTTCAGAGTTTTAAAGGCCTGGGGCTTCTGAATCTTTGAGGACTAGGAATCCTCTCCCCTCAGAAGCTCCTAGCTATTTTGTGTTGTTTTGCTGTACACCATACTTCTAATGATAACATATATAGTACAGTATAAAACCATATAAATACATGCACCTCCATACATACTCTTACCAGGACAAAGAATTACCCATTAAAATCTCAAAATGCAATGACATGGGTAGTCAATTTGCTTTTATCTCTAAGAAATAGTTTGTTGACTGTAAAGAACTTTCCCAACAGGAATTCGAACCAGAAATTATATCCATTTTGCATATTATCTCGTGTCACAGACAAACTTCATCATCCAAAGGCAACACCCCTTGAAGAGAAGAAAGATCCAAAACTGGATTCCCAGCAAGTCACGTCCTGGTTTAAAATTATTCAGTTGACTCCCTTGTCTATCACAGTCACAAAAGTCTAGAACCCCCAGCGAGGCATGGGGTGGTTATGTGATCAGAAACCGCTCCACCTTTGCAATGTTATATCCTGATGGTCTCTGGCATCTGGCCTACTGTCCCTTATGTGCCCGTGCTCCCTCGTGGTTCTGCCCCTTTGCACATTTTACTCCTTCTGCAAGTTCCTACCACACTGACCTGCTCAAGGATTCACTCAAGCACATCAGACGCTTCACGTCCTTTCTGCTCCTTCCTTCCATTGTGCTTTCAAGACACCTTTTTGAGATCACTCCTTGCCACCTGGCAGTCTTATTACCAGGTGGCGATAACTTGATCACTCCTTGCCACCTGGCACTCTTCTTTACTTTTCCAACTACCACAAATGCCTTAATAGCATGACCTTATTTGGAACAGTGCCTGACACACAAGGCACTTGAAATTTCTTAAGCAAGAAAGAAATGGACTGAGATTTCTAAGATATAGAAAAATCACCTAAGTACACAAAATTGGGTCGTGACAGAATAGTAAAGTAAGAGTGTGCCTAGGTTTCAATCCCAGCTCTATCACAGCTGCAAGGTCCTGAAAAAACCATTTAGCTTTATTGAGAATCAATTATTAATAATAGTTTTATTATTTACTCTGGAGAAAAGAGAAAATAATACCTAATTTTTATTTTATGAAATACAGCATAAGTGGAATAAATGAAGGTTCCTATGAAGCATAGTGGGCTAAACATGCAGTGTCCTATCAAGAAATGCAAACATGGGAATTACTTGGCAGTCCAGTGGTTAGGACTCCATGCTCTCACTGCCAAGGATCTAGGTTCAATCCATGGTCAGGGAACCAAGATCCCACAATCCATGCTGTGTGGCCAAAAATGAAAAAGAAAAGAAAAAAAGAAGAAGAAGAAAGAAAGGCAAACAAACGAGATTTTGTATTTTATATTAATTTAGAAGACTATTTCTACATACCAAATAATCTATACATTTGTAAACAATTTTAAATTACCAATCACTTTCAAATATATCATCTAATGCAATTCTCACAACAATCCTATGAGAGTGAAAGCTTTGTTTTCGGAAGGAAGAGCTTAGTGTCACAATTGTCCAACAACTAACCAGGAAACAGAAAAGTGCAAAATTTGGGATCCGGATTCTCTCTCTTACATTTCATTGTTCTCTCCACTCTCCAACAAAACTCTTGTTTCATCACAAAGATATCACACACAAGCCTAAAGTGGAATAAGACATAAAAACAAATTTGCAAATTATTTCTCCAAAAGAAATAACTTCTTAGTGAGGTCTTAATCATTATATAACTGTTAAGAGGGATCAAAAAGGTTTGTTAAGATATAAACAGATATACTTGACTTATTTTTAAAATTATGGTGAATATAACTTAGGAGTTTTAGAGCTATTTCCTATATAAATTATGTACAACTTTTTGCATTATTCGACAACTAAGGAATGTTGGAAAGAAAAAAAAAATCATACACTGGGCAAAAGTTTTTCTTTTCTTCTAAAAAACTAACATTAGGTAAAGAAGAGCTTAAATTTTCCCATATGTGTCTCCCAGAATTTTCTCCTAGAATTTTCAATAAATAACATGATGCCTCTGTTTAATAATTTCAAACAAAATTCAAGGCTCATAATCAATTGATGGCATTTTCTACATTAAATAAATTGCACTGTGTTCATTTGGGGAAGAACTCATCTAAGGCACTTTTCAAAATCATTAAGTTAGAACAGAGAGAATTTTAGAAGTGGGAATTTGCTCTTTTCCCACAGGAAACAGTGACGTAAAGGTATTAATGAATCAATAAAAGAGAGATTTTCAAAGATATTGTTTTGAATAACTAACAATTGGCAGATATTGTTTAAATAACTAATAATGATTGGCAGATATCCATACATGATTATTGCCACTTTCTTAAATATCGACTTTATTTTTATTGTTTTTCCCATCCTGAACCTCCCTCCAACCTCCCTCCCCACCCTATCCCTCTGGGTTGTCCCAGAGCACAGGCTTTGGGTGCCCTGCTTCATGCATCAAACTTGCACTGGTCATCTATTTTACATATGGTAATGTACATGTTTCAATCCTATTCTCTCAAATCATCCCACCCTCGCCTTCTCCCAGAGTCCAAAAATCTGTTCTTTACAATACTCTATTGGCTTTAAAGTAAAATAAAGTAAAAAAAAAAAAAAAAAAAATCTGTTCTTTACATCTGTATCTCCTTTGCTGCCCTGCATGTAGGATGTCAGTACTCTCTTTCTAAATTATATATATGTGTATTAATATACAGTATTTATCTTTCTCTTTCTGACTTACTTCACTTATAATAGGTTCCAGATTCATCCACCTCATCAGAACTGACTCAAATGCATTCCTCTTTATAGCTGAGAAATACTCCATTGTGTATATATGTACCACAACTTCCTTATCTATTCATCTGCCGATGGACGTTTAGGTTGCTTCCATGTCCTAGTTACTGCAGATTGTGCTGCAGTGAACATTGGGGTACATGTGTCTCTTTCAGTTCTGGTTTCCTCAGGGTGTATACCCAGCAGTGGGATTGCTGGGTTGAATGGCAGTCCTATTCCCAGTTTTTTAAAGAATCTCTACACTGTTCTCCATACTGGCTGTACCAGTTTGCATTCCCACCAACAGTGTAAGAGGGTTCCCTTTTCTCCACGTCCTCTCCAGCATTTATTGTTTATAGACTTTTTGAGGATAGCCATTATGACTGCCATGAAAAGATACCTCATTATGGTTCTGATTTGCATCTATCTTTTCATGTGTTTATTAGCCATCTGTATGTCTTCTTTGGAGAAATGTCTGTTTAGGTCTTTTGCCCACTTTTTGATTGGGTTGTTCGTTTTTCTGGTATTGGCTGCATGAGCTGCTTCTATATTATGAAGATTAATTCTTTATTAGTGTTTCATTTGCTATCATTTTCTCCCATTCTGATGGCTGCCTTTTCACCTTGCTTATAGTTTCCTTTGTTTTGCAAAAACGTTTAATTGTGTCCCATTTATTTTTGTTTTTACTTCCATTACCCTGGGAAATATTCCCTTTTAAATTCAGATGTCTTGGATCAACATGATCCAAGTTGGGTAATGTTTTGTTTTACCAATGTTATCTATATCATTTTTCTCCTTTCACTCAACATCCATCTTTTTAATATCCTACAGTTTCACAGCAAATGAATCATTAGTAAAATGTCCATAGCATTAACTACGTCCCTTGACTATAGCAGAATTGTTAGTGCCCTAACCACTCAGTTCAGTTCAGTTCAGCAGCTCAGTCATGTCTGACTTTTTGCAACCCCATGAACCGCAGCACACCAGGCCTCCCGGTCCATCACCAACTCCCAGAGTCCACCCAAACCTGTGTCTATCGAGTCAGTGATGCCATCCAACCATCTTATCCTCTGTCTTCCTCTTCTACTCGTGTCCTCAATCTTTCCCAGCATCAGGGTCTTTTCAAATGAGTCAGCTCTTTGCACCAGGTGGCCATCACCTCCATCACCTCCACCCACTGGATCACCTCCACTACTAGCTTTGTTCCCTAACCACTAGCCAGGAAATATTTCAATCATGCTTCAGATGAAGAAAGGTTGTCAGCTGAGCTGACTTTAACTTGGGCTTTTATGATACTAACCTACAGATAACCTGCTGCTGCTGAGTCACTTCAGTCGTGTCTGACTCTCTGCGACCCCATAGACCCAGATAATCTAGCTATCAGTTTATAGCCTATAATCTGTATGATTACCACAGATGTAATAGGACCATTTAATATGCATACTGGTTTTAATATTTTCCAAAATGGTTTCTATCTATAATCTAAGATTCATGATCTTAACTGTCCTTTTAGCTTAAGTTGGGAAAGGTAGGTAACATTTGATAAATATTTGAGATGGGCCAGAGATGGGCCAGTGTTTCAGGTTCTTCATATATTCATATTCTTCAATGAATCCTAATATCAACAATGCAAAGTGTACATGGTTATACCGAGTTACAATAGGAAGAATAAAAAGCTCCCAAGATTAATTCAAGGCCAGTAATATAAAAAGCAATATAAACACAGATATATCTGATTCAAAAGCTAGTGTTCCTGGTTTTACTACCATTTTATAAAGAGGAAACTGAGATTTGGAGCATTAAACCAATTATCCAAGGAGCTACAAGCAGGAACAGCACAGAAATTTGAATTGTTTTTATATGTGAATGTACTGTCTCCTAAAGAACTTATGCTATTTAGAAAAACATTCCAGGCAAAACTCATTAGGAGTATCAGTCAGTAGCCTGTGTCAGAGTAAAGTAGATACTATCGTACGTAGGATTATGTGAAAAGTTTGCACCTTATTCCTAGCACACATCTCTAAAGGCATCTGGAAGGTCTTATAGCCAAATGATGAACAAATTTGTGTATTTGAAAATTATAAAGTAAACTGAAAATATTTCTAATATATTCAACATCTTGTTTTATGCTTTCTTAGCTTTCCTTTTAAATAGAAAGTATCTTTGAAAGTGAAAGTGTTAGTTGCTCAGTCCTGTCTGAGCAACCCCAGGGACTGTAGTCCACCAGGATCCTCTGTTCATGGAATTCTCCTGGCAAGAAGATCGGAGTAGATGCATGAGGGTACATGCTAAGTCACTTCAGTTGTGTCCGAATCTATGCATCCCTATGGACTATAGCCCGCCATGCTCCTCTGTCCATGGGATTCTCCAGGCAAGAATACTGAGTTGATTGCCATGCTCTCCTCCAGGGGACCTTTCCAACTCAGGGATCAAACTGGCATCTCTTATGTCTCCTGCATTGGCAGGCAGGTTCTTTACCACTAGCCTCAGCTGGGAAGCCACCATTCCCTTCTCCAGGGGATCTTCCCAACCCAGGGATTCAACCTGGGTCTCCTGCATTGCAGGCAGATTCTTTACAGAGAAGCCCCTTTGGCTACAGTTAAATAGACATCTTATATTACATGGCACCCCACTCAAGTATTCTTGCCTGGAAAATCCCATGGACAGAGGAGCCTGGTAGGCTGCCGTCCATGAGGTCGCGAAGATTCAGACATGACTGAATGACTTCACTTTCACTTTTCACTTTCATGCATTGGAGAAGGAAATGGCAACCCACTCCAGTGTTCTTGCCTGGAGAATCCCAGGGACGGGGTAGCCTGGTGGGCTGCTGTCTCTGGGGTCGCACAGAGTCAGACACGACTGAAGCAACTTAGCAGTAGCAGCAGTATATTACATAGTGAATTAAAGATTTTTAAATCACTAGGCATAATTGGTTTTGAGTCCCATGCCCCCTGCAATAGAAGTGCAGAGTCTTAACCACTAAACCACCAGGGAAATCCCCAAGATCATTATTATTTTAAAAATATTTTAGAGATATTAAAATATCCATATAAGGACTTCTAAAGACATATTGAATTATTTGAAAGAATTTTGTCATTTTTATCCAATTATACTAACAGATTACTCTTAGTGTGTCAACTAGTGGAAGAAAAAAAAGTAAAATAATTAAATTCCTAAAAAACAAAAGATGATTACTCTGTGAAAGAAAAGCTATGACAAACCTAGACAGCGTATTAAAAAGCAGGGATATCACTTTGCTCACAAAGGTCCATATTGTCAAAACTATAGTTTCTCCAGTAGTCATGTATGGATGTGAGAACTGGACCATAAAGAAGGCTGAGTGCCAAAGAACTGAGCACTGAAGAATTGATGCTTTCGAATTGTGGTGTTGGAGAAGATTCTTGAGAGTTCCTTAGACTGAAAGGATATCAAACCAGTCGATCCTAAAGGAAATCAACCCTGAATATTCATTGGAAGGAAGGATACTGAAACTGAAGCTCCAATATTTTGGCCACCTGATGCAGAGAGCTGACTCACTGGGTTAAGAGCCTGATGCTGGGAAAGCTTGAAGGCAAAAGAAGAGGCTGGATGGCATCACTCAATGGACATGAGTCTGAGCAAATTCCAGGAGATAGTGAAGAACAAGGAAGCCTCATGTGCTGTAGTCCATGGGGTTGCAAAGAGCTGGACACAACTTAGTGTCAACAACAAGAAAATTCTAATCATAATATATGACTATATTATTCAGCTCTTTAAAATATTTAAATAGAGGCATAAAATACACCCTTGGCATCGTCTATGCAAATACAGGACTATATTGGGGGGATGGGGAGTGGAAGCTATGTTGTGATGATTAGACTTCTAACTCCTTGTCTTCTATACAAGGNTGAGGGTACATGCTAAGTCACTTCAGTTGTGTCCGAATCTATGCATCCCTATGGACTATAGCCCGCCATGCTCCTCTGTCCATGGGATTCTCCAGGCAAGAATACTGAGTTGATTGCCATGCTCTCCTCCAGGGGACCTTTCCAACTCAGGGATCAAACTGGCATCTCTTATGTCTCCTGCATTGGCAGGCAGGTTCTTTACCACTAGCCTCAGCTGGGAAGCCACCATTCCCTTCTCCAGGGGATCTTCCCAACCCAGGGATTCAACCTGGGTCTCCTGCATTGCAGGCAGATTCTTTACAGAGAAGCCCCTTTGGCTACAGTTAAATAGACATCTTATATTACATGGCACCCCACTCAAGTATTCTTGCCTGGAAAATCCCATGGACAGAGGAGCCTGGTAGGCTGCCGTCCATGAGGTCGCGAAGATTCAGACATGACTGAATGACTTCACTTTCACTTTTCACTTTCATGCATTGGAGAAGGAAATGGCAACCCACTCCAGTGTTCTTGCCTGGAGAATCCCAGGGACGGGGTAGCCTGGTGGGCTGCTGTCTCTGGGGTCGCACAGAGTCAGACACGACTGAAGCAACTTAGCAGTAGCAGCAGTATATTACATAGTGAATTAAAGATTTTTAAATCACTAGGCATAATTGGTTTTGAGTCCCATGCCCCCTGCAATAGAAGTGCAGAGTCTTAACCACTAAACCACCAGGGAAATCCCCAAGATCATTATTATTTTAAAAATATTTTAGAGATATTAAAATATCCATATAAGGACTTCTAAAGACATATTGAATTATTTGAAAGAATTTTGTCATTTTTATCCAATTATACTAACAGATTACTCTTAGTGTGTCAACTAGTGGAAGAAAAAAAAGTAAAATAATTAAATTCCTAAAAAACAAAAGATGATTACTCTGTGAAAGAAAAGCTATGACAAACCTAGACAGCGTATTAAAAAGCAGGGATATCACTTTGCTCACAAAGGTCCATATTGTCAAAACTATAGTTTCTCCAGTAGTCATGTATGGATGTGAGAACTGGACCATAAAGAAGGCTGAGTGCCAAAGAACTGAGCACTGAAGAATTGATGCTTTCGAATTGTGGTGTTGGAGAAGATTCTTGAGAGTTCCTTAGACTGAAAGGATATCAAACCAGTCGATCCTAAAGGAAATCAACCCTGAATATTCATTGGAAGGAAGGATACTGAAACTGAAGCTCCAATATTTTGGCCACCTGATGCAGAGAGCTGACTCACTGGGTTAAGAGCCTGATGCTGGGAAAGCTTGAAGGCAAAAGAAGAGGCTGGATGGCATCACTCAATGGACATGAGTCTGAGCAAATTCCAGGAGATAGTGAAGAACAAGGAAGCCTCATGTGCTGTAGTCCATGGGGTTGCAAAGAGCTGGACACAACTTAGTGTCAACAACAAGAAAATTCTAATCATAATATATGACTATATTATTCAGCTCTTTAAAATATTTAAATAGAGGCATAAAATACACCCTTGGCATCGTCTATGCAAATACAGGACTATATTGGGGGGATGGGGAGTGGAAGCTATGTTGTGATGATTAGACTTCTAACTCCTTGTCTTCTATACAAGGAAGTCAATAAATACTGCCTGAAATTGAAAAATTAAGAAATAATCAGTTCTAATGAGGTGGATGAAACTGGAGCCTATTATACAGAGTGAAGTAAGCCAGAAAGAAAAACACCAATACAGTATACTAACACATATATATGGAATTTAGAAAGATGGTAATGATAACCCTGTATGCGAGATAGCAAAAGAGACACAGATGTATAGAATGGAATTTTGGACTCTTGGACTCTGTGGGAGAGGGAGAGAGTGGGATGATTTGGGAGAACGGCATTGAAACATGTATACTATCATGTAAGAAACGAATCGCCAGTCTATGTTAGATACAGGATACAGGATGCTTGGGGGTGGTGCCTGGGGAAGATCCAGAGAGACGATATGGGGTNAGATAGCAAAAGAGACACAGATGTATAGAATGGACTTTTGGACTCTGTGGGAGAGGGAGAGGGTGGGATGCTTTGGGAGAATGGCATTGTAACATGTATACTATCATGTAAGAAACGAATCACCAGTCTATGTTCTATACAGGATACAGGAGGCTTGGGGCTGGTGCATGGGGATGATCCAGAGAGATGATATGGGGTGGGAGATGGGAGGACGGTTCAGGATTGGGAACTCATGTACACCCATGGAGGATTCATGTCAATGTATGGCAAAACAATACAGTATTGTAAAGCAAAATAAAGTAAAAATAAAACAACAACAACAACAACACAGCATAACTTAAAGTAAAACCAACAAAACAATAACAACAAAAGACCCCAAAGGTATCAGTTTTAGGAAAAAGCAATTTCAAAAGCTTTGAGGAAGATTTTTATATATAGTTCCATTAATGGGGTCCCCTGGCGGCTCAGTGGGTAAAGAATCTGCCTGCTCTGCTGGAGACCCAGCTTTGATTCCTGACTTGAGGAGATTCCCTGGAGAAGGGAATGGCAAACCACAGTGGCATTCCTGCCTAGAGAATTACATGGACGGAGGAGCCTGATGGGCTATATAGTCCATGGAGTCACACACAACTGAGTGACTAACACACACACCACTAGGAAAATGGAAAATAAAAATTCCAGGGACGGGCTTTTGAAAGAGCTGAAGCTTTTTCAGGAGAAAAAANAGCAAAAGAGACACAGATGTATAGAATGGAATTTTGGACTCTTGGACTCTGTGGGAGAGGGAGAGAGTGGGATGATTTGGGAGAACGGCATTGAAACATGTATACTATCATGTAAGAAACGAATCGCCAGTCTATGTTAGATACAGGATACAGGATGCTTGGGGGTGGTGCCTGGGGAAGATCCAGAGAGACGATATGGGGTGGGAGGTGGGAGGGGGGTTCAGGATGGGGAACTCATGTACACCCGTGGCTGATTCATGTCAATGCATGGCAAAACCAATACAGTACTGTAAAGCAAAATAAAGTAAAAATTTTAAAAAAAGAAAAATTAATAAATATACTAAATAGTGAGTTAAAAACTTGGTAGACGTTAAAAGACTTAAAAGTGTTTCTGTCTAAAAGGTAGACCGTGGAAGTGTTGATAACATGACGGCAGGGGCCAACTGTTTTTGCTAAGATGTTTTTGTTCTTGTTTTCTTATTGTAAGCCTTGTGATGATTGTTGACTTTCTGAAGAATGTACATGCATTTTGATAAAAACTGTTTCTAACACACAGGTCATTTATTCCAAAGAATTATGCTATGCTTTGCTGTGCTGCGCTAAGTCGCTTCAATCATGTCTGACTCTTCATGACCCTGTGGACAGTCAACTGCTGGGCTCCTCTCTCCATGGGATTCTCCAGGCAACAATAATGGAGTGGGTTTCCTTGCCCTCCTCTAGAGGATCTTCCCAAATCAGGGATCAAACCCACAGCTCCTGAATAGCAGGCAGATTCCTTATCACTGAACCACTGGGTAAGCCCTACAGCAAGTAAGATTTTAAGACATTAAACATTTAAACATCAATGTGGAATATAGTCTATCTTTTTAGCATTTTTAGCTATTAGTATCACAAAAGCTTAGTATAAAATCACATAAATGCTTATCTATGGTAAGAAAATATAGATTAAGTTGTAGTGTTTCACTTTTTCACTATAATAGAAAAAGGTACCTGTTTATAGAATAGGAAGCAGGGAATATTTCTCCTAAGTATTTCATTTTTGCTAACTTCCCAGTGCTTACAAATATCTAGATTAAGTAAACATAGTTTTATTTTTATTTATATATGAAATAGACATGTGGTATCAAAACTAAGGGAAAAAACATAAATTTAATAATATAAAGATTTCTTAGTTTTGACTGCTCTTTATTGAAAATTAATGCCACCAGATGAATACTGCCTCATTTTATTTTCTCACCCCTTATTCCCTGAGGTTGTTCCTGAATTTCAGTTTAATGAAGTTAATGTGCATAATTTGAAATTCTCTCGGAGCCTGATTCATTCTAGAGAATTCAACTATTCTAAGAAGAGGAAGGAGAGCAGTACGGAGTGGGGATCATTATTGGTAAAAAGAAATTTGCTTTCAGTCATTTACAACAATTTTCTGAACAGAAAAAGAAGTCCTACTCAAATACTAATTAGCTTCAATTTGTCTAAAAAGTATTTGTTAAAAGCCATGTCTTCTCGTACTGTTGAAGCCTAGCTTGAAGGATTTTGAGCATAATCTTGTAAGCATGTGAAATAAATGCAATTGTAGAGAAATATGAACATTCTCTGGCATTGCTTTTTTTGGGGATTGGAATGAAAACTGACCTTTTCCAGTCCTGTGGTCACTACTGAATTTTCCAAATTTGCTGGCATATTGAGTGCAACACTTTAACAGCATCATCTTTTACAATCTGAAATAGTTCAGCTGGAATTCCATCATCTCCACTGGGTTTGTTTGTAGTAAGGCTTCCTAAGGTCCACTTGACTTCACAGTCCAGGATGTCTGGCTCTAGGTAAGTGACCACATCATTGTAGTTACCCAGCTCATTAAGATCCTTTTTGTATAGGTGTTCTGTGCATTCTTGCCACCTCTTCTGCTTCTGTTAGGGTCTTTGCCATTTCTGTCCTTTACTGTGCTCATCTTTGCATGAAATGTTCTCTTGGTATCTCCAATTTTCTTGAAGAGATCACCAGTCTTTCCCATTCTACTGTTTCCCTCTATTTCTTTGCATTGCTTCACTTAAGAAAGCTTTCTTATCTCTCCTTGCTATTCTCTGAAACTCTGCATTAAATTAGGCATATCTTTCCCTTTCTCCTTTGTCTTTTGCTTCTCTTCTTTTCTTAGCTTTTTGTAAGGCCTCCTTAGACAACCATTTGAACTTCCTGCATTTCTTTTTCTTGAGGATGGTTTCTGTCACCACCTCCTATACAATGTTATGAACCTCTGTCCATCGTTCTTCAGGCATTCTTTCTATCAGATCTAATCCCTTGCATCTAATTCTCACTTTCACTGTTTAATCATAAGGAATTTGATTTAGGTCATACCTGAATGGCCTAGTCATTTTCCCTACTTTCTTCAATTTGAGCCTACATTTTGCAATGAGGAGCTGATGATGTATTCACACATTAATTTAGCATCTATCAATTATCTTTTTATCAACAGCAGATTTTAGAGGAATAAGCCAAATATCCCCCATCCTTACATCACCTTCGTGCACCTCCCCATCCTCTCTGGAATAGTCTAACGGACAAGAAGAACAGAGCGTGTGTTCCTGGCTTTTCCTCTATCTAGTTTGCAACCACTGTCAGTCACTTAAACTCTACTTCTGTTTCTTCAACTACTAAATGCAGATAATGGACTTTCTCAAGGACCATGTGAAGCACCAAGAAGAAAGCCCAATAAAGAGCAATGCTACATAAACAGTCTATTATGGAGCTAAAGTCGATGAACAGACTTCAGCCCATAATCCTGAGAGCAAGAGGAAATACCCTAGAAAGAGCTATAGAGATCTAAAAAGGTCCAGCTTTCTAGATTTAAGCCTTGCCCCATTTTATCTATTTATTACTTTAAAGTTGCATGTTATCTTAAACTTTAAAAAATGTGAGGGAGAAAAATTGGTGGGAAAAGCAAGGGAAAGGCTCATCACACTATGTGACATTTTACATCTCTCAACTCGATATAAGAAATAAATTATCGCCTTTGATAATATATAATTATTGACATGGGTAAAAAGTGCAATGTCTTGCACCCCAATACTCACAGCAGTACCATTCACAATAGCCAAGGTATGGAAACAACCTAAATGTCCATCAATGGATGAATGGATAAAGAAGATGCAATACATATATAGTATGGAATATTACTCAGCCATAGAAAAGAACAAAAATAATGCCATTTGCAGCATCATGTATGAACCTAGAGACTGTCATCCTGAGTGATGTAAGTCAAAACAGAAAAACAAATATCGTATGATACTGATTGCATGTGGAAACTAAAAAAAGAGTATAAACAAACTTATTAACAAAATGGAGTCACAAAATAGAGTCACAGATGTAGAAAACAAATTTATGGTCGCCCAGGGATAAGGTAAGGGAAGGATAAATGAGGAGATTGGGATTGACGTATACAGATTACTACATAAAATAGATAATTAATAAGGGCCTACTGTATAATACAGGGAACTCTACACAAAACTCTGTAATGGCTTATATGGGAAAATAATCTAAAAATGAGTGGATCTATGTATAGGTATAACTGAATTTCTTTGTAGCACCACAGAAAGTAACACAATATTGTAAGTCAATTATATTCTAATAAAAATTTTAAAAAATAAAATAAGAAGATGCAGTGAACTCTCTTAGAAAAATAATGAGTGTAAAAGAAAATCATTTATGATGGTGCAGTAACTCCAGAAGATTCAGAAGAAAGTAGGGTAGCAGAGATGACAGAGTCTGCACAGTTAAATAAGCAGTGTGGAAATAAGACAGAGAGAATATAGATGAATGAGCATATTCTCAGAGAATTATGTCATCAAACATTTTCGTGACTAGCTATACTGTTATCCAAAGGAAAATCCTGTAATTTTTTTTTCCTAACCAAATTTTATGTTAATAGTAAATTGACAGGCTTTTCTAGAAAAGGAATCTTGCGACTCAGGGTAAAATTAATTGGCTTCAAGATTCCATAATGGAATTCTGGTTAAGATTTTAGGAAGACAAGCAGAAAGAAACAAACAGCAAAGAGGAAAATAGTGTAGGCAGCTACTAAACTTAAAATTGAAGGAAAAAATGTTTTAACCCTAAGTGATACAATTTATCATTTCTTCCACTATATCTCACCAGGATGAACAATATTATCTTTCATGTCTTTTTCCCTTGATCTCTTAACTGCAGTATTTCATAGGTACTCATAAGAGAACAAAAGTCTTGTTGTTTCTAAGTAAAGAAAGAAAGAATTCCTCAGCTTGACTCTCCAATGCTAAGTCCCCATATTATTTAGAAAAGAGACTCAAATCCTAAAAACCAAAAATCACCAATATATTTTAACTATCAAGGTTCAACTTTTTTCAAAACTACTTTACTTCATCTCCCAAAGGCTATAAGATTATTACCCTCATTTTATAGTTGAGGACTGATAACTAAAGAGATTAAATAATTGCCCAAGGCCACACAGTTGCTAGATACCATTTCAAGAATGAGTGGCCTGCCTACTCCCCTCACCACACTGTGCAGCTTGCAGGATCTTGGTTCCCTGACCAGGGATCAAGCCATTAACCCTGGTCCCCCCCACAGTGTAAGCATGGAGTCCTAACCACTAGACTGCCAGGAAATCCCTGAGAGTAAGTGGCATTTGAATATCTCAGCTTTTGCAGTTCAGTGTAAATGTAAATTAAATATTATGTGAACAAGGATTAAACAGGCAGGAAAACAAACAGGAAAAATTAACATTTAAAACAAAAAGCCACTGCCCTATTGTTGTGTGTGTGTGTGTGTGTGTGTGTGTGTGTGTGTGTGTTCAGTCGCTCAGTTATGTCCAACTCTTTGTGACCCCATGGACCCCACCAGGCTCCTCTGTCAGTGGGATTTCCTAGGCAAGAACACTGAAGTAGGGTGCCTTTTCCTTCTCCATGGGTTATTCCCAACCCTGGGATCAAACCAGTGTCTCTTGAGTCACCCATAAAGCTGGCAAATTATTTACTGCTGAGCCACTGGCAAAGCCCCTGTCTTGGGAGCAGTCAGCCACAAATGTGATGATTTACTTGAAATAATAAAAACCTGGCTATTATTCATTTACATCATTAGCTTTTCCTAGCAGGCAAGGTCTACGCGTGTATTTGTTTATCCTTCTTTTTTTTTTTTTCTTGTTGTTGCTATCTGCACAGAGCAAAATGGAGATTTTATTAGCAAGCAAAAGCACCATCTTATGGTAAGCATTTTAAGCTTTCCTGAAAGCAGTAACTTTTATTGCTATTGCTAACATTCATTGATGTGTCAATCTTTGCTTTTTCTTCTTTGCTTTTGTTTTTCCAATGATATGAATATATAATGATACAAGGAAAATATACAAGGAAAGTAAACACATATAATAAGATACGGATGATACACAAGGAGAGTAGAAAAGACTAATATAGTAGTACTCTCTAGTCAACTACGTTATAAACTTCTATTTAACAATAATCTAGAATCTGCATAGTTATGGGCATCAATTAATTTTTAATAAAATAATAATACATACATGGAATAGTCTAGCAACTGAAACATATTTCTAGAGTACAATATGCCAATACACATTCAAAGTTTTAAAATGCTCTAATTGACACTGTAATTCCACATTTAGGAATTTATTTTAGGAAAATCACCATCAAGCCCCTGGAAATGCATACAAATACATTTAGAGACAAGGATGTAAAATATCAGCATGAAAGCAACCTAAATGTCTAAATGCAACAGTAGCTAATTAAATAAATATGATATATTCATATCATGGAATATTACACAATCATAAATAATGTTCTTTCAGGAATCTACTTAAAGACACATTTCACTTAGATTTAGTCTATGTAACAATACATTAAGTGAAAACAGCAGTTGACAAAACTATCTTCTCTGGTATAAGTTCACTTATGTAAACAAAATCCTTAAAGTCACTATGAACAAAATAAACATATGTATATATGGATGTGCAAGTAACAAAAATATTTTACATATATTTTGAACAATTTTACACATTAAAATGTACTGACCATATTTTTAAAAGTATTCTAAAAAACACTACTGAGTAGTATTTGTGGTCCAGAAGTTATCGGATTAAGGGTCAAAACTTGATTTTTAAAATAAAAGCACAACCCTGAATAGTCAATGGAAGGACTGATACTAAAGCTGAGGCTCCAACACTTTGGCCACCTGGTGCAAAGAGCTGACTCACTGGAAAAGCCCCTGATGCTGGGAAAGATTGACGGTAGAAGAAGAATGGGGGTGATAAGAGGACGAGATGGTTGGATGGCATCATTGACTCAATGGACATGAGTTTGAGCAAACTCCAGGAAATAGTGAAGGACAGGGAAGCCTGGCATGTTGAAGTCCTTTGGGTCATAAACAGTCAGACACGACTGCGTGACTGAACAACAACAATGTTCAATTGAGTTTTCCAGTAAGTTTAAACATAATAGTTCTCCTGTTCTAAAAGTAGATGTAGCTATTGTTGGGGTGTCTTCACAATCCAAAGGCAACCCCTCTGAGAACAATCTCATCCTTCTCAATCTAAGAAGGTGTCCCTCTCTTTTAAAGTATGAGTAGGTGCATTTGTGACATTTATTATATTCATTAACACAATACGTCTGGCTACCCTTATGTACCTCTGATACTCCTGGTCTCTATAGGTATTTTGGAAATATCTGGCTTTTTATTCATTGTATCGGTTATTGAATCTATACTTTCTGGGCATGCATGCTTAGTTATTCAGTTGTGTTCATCTCCTTGTGAGCCATGGACTCTAGCCTGCCAGGCTCCTGTGTCCATGGGGTTTCCCAAGCAAGAATATTGGATTGGGTTGCCGTTTTCATCTCCAGAAGATCTTCCTGACACAGGAATTGAATCCAGGTCTCCTGCATCTCCTGCATTGTAGGCAGATTCTTCACCCATTGAGCCATTGGGAAAGCCCTTATATTCATGCCATTTCATTAAAAGAAGCCTTTAATTTATGCATGAGTGAGTGAGTGAGTGAAGTCGCTCAGTCGTGACCAACTCTTTGCTACCCCATGGACTGTAGCCTANTGTGTGTGTGTGTGTGTGTGTGTGTGTGTGTGTGTGTTCAGTCGCTCAGTTATGTCCAACTCTTTGTGACCCCATGGACCCCACCAGGCTCCTCTGTCAGTGGGATTTCCTAGGCAAGAACACTGAAGTAGGGTGCCTTTTCCTTCTCCATGGGTTATTCCCAACCCTGGGATCAAACCAGTGTCTCTTGAGTCACCCATAAAGCTGGCAAATTATTTACTGCTGAGCCACTGGCAAAGCCCCTGTCTTGGGAGCAGTCAGCCACAAATGTGATGATTTACTTGAAATAATAAAAACCTGGCTATTATTCATTTACATCATTAGCTTTTCCTAGCAGGCAAGGTCTACGCGTGTATTTGTTTATCCTTCTTTTTTTTTTTTTCTTGTTGTTGCTATCTGCACAGAGCAAAATGGAGATTTTATTAGCAAGCAAAAGCACCATCTTATGGTAAGCATTTTAAGCTTTCCTGAAAGCAGTAACTTTTATTGCTATTGCTAACATTCATTGATGTGTCAATCTTTGCTTTTTCTTCTTTGCTTTTGTTTTTCCAATGATATGAATATATAATGATACAAGGAAAATATACAAGGAAAGTAAACACATATAATAAGATACGGATGATACACAAGGAGAGTAGAAAAGACTAATATAGTAGTACTCTCTAGTCAACTACGTTATAAACTTCTATTTAACAATAATCTAGAATCTGCATAGTTATGGGCATCAATTAATTTTTAATAAAATAATAATACATACATGGAATAGTCTAGCAACTGAAACATATTTCTAGAGTACAATATGCCAATACACATTCAAAGTTTTAAAATGCTCTAATTGACACTGTAATTCCACATTTAGGAATTTATTTTAGGAAAATCACCATCAAGCCCCTGGAAATGCATACAAATACATTTAGAGACAAGGATGTAAAATATCAGCATGAAAGCAACCTAAATGTCTAAATGCAACAGTAGCTAATTAAATAAATATGATATATTCATATCATGGAATATTACACAATCATAAATAATGTTCTTTCAGGAATCTACTTAAAGACACATTTCACTTAGATTTAGTCTATGTAACAATACATTAAGTGAAAACAGCAGTTGACAAAACTATCTTCTCTGGTATAAGTTCACTTATGTAAACAAAATCCTTAAAGTCACTATGAACAAAATAAACATATGTATATATGGATGTGCAAGTAACAAAAATATTTTACATATATTTTGAACAATTTTACACATTAAAATGTACTGACCATATTTTTAAAAGTATTCTAAAAAACACTACTGAGTAGTATTTGTGGTCCAGAAGTTATCGGATTAAGGGTCAAAACTTGATTTTTAAAATAAAAGCACAACCCTGAATAGTCAATGGAAGGACTGATACTAAAGCTGAGGCTCCAACACTTTGGCCACCTGGTGCAAAGAGCTGACTCACTGGAAAAGCCCCTGATGCTGGGAAAGATTGACGGTAGAAGAAGAATGGGGGTGATAAGAGGACGAGATGGTTGGATGGCATCATTGACTCAATGGACATGAGTTTGAGCAAACTCCAGGAAATAGTGAAGGACAGGGAAGCCTGGCATGTTGAAGTCCTTTGGGTCATAAACAGTCAGACACGACTGCGTGACTGAACAACAACAATGTTCAATTGAGTTTTCCAGTAAGTTTAAACATAATAGTTCTCCTGTTCTAAAAGTAGATGTAGCTATTGTTGGGGTGTCTTCACAATCCAAAGGCAACCCCTCTGAGAACAATCTCATCCTTCTCAATCTAAGAAGGTGTCCCTCTCTTTTAAAGTATGAGTAGGTGCATTTGTGACATTTATTATATTCATTAACACAATACGTCTGGCTACCCTTATGTACCTCTGATACTCCTGGTCTCTATAGGTATTTTGGAAATATCTGGCTTTTTATTCATTGTATCGGTTATTGAATCTATACTTTCTGGGCATGCATGCTTAGTTATTCAGTTGTGTTCATCTCCTTGTGAGCCATGGACTCTAGCCTGCCAGGCTCCTGTGTCCATGGGGTTTCCCAAGCAAGAATATTGGATTGGGTTGCCGTTTTCATCTCCAGAAGATCTTCCTGACACAGGAATTGAATCCAGGTCTCCTGCATCTCCTGCATTGTAGGCAGATTCTTCACCCATTGAGCCATTGGGAAAGCCCTTATATTCATGCCATTTCATTAAAAGAAGCCTTTAATTTATGCATGAGTGAGTGAGTGAGTGAAGTCGCTCAGTCGTGACCAACTCTTTGCTACCCCATGGACTGTAGCCTACCAAGTTCCTCTGTCCATGGGCTTTTCCAGGCAATAGTACTGGAGTGGATTGCCATTTCCTTCTCCAGGGGATCTTCCTGACCCAGGGATCGAACCCAGGTCTCCCACATTATAGACAGACGTTTTAACATCTGAGACACCAGGGAAGTACAGTTAAATCAGTTTTTACTAGGCATTATCTAGGAGGTGCTCCTTGTTGTTGTTGTTCAGTTGCTAAGTCATGTCCAGCTCTTTGTGACCCCATAAACTGCGGGCTTCCCTGTCCTTCACCATCTTCCTGTGTTTGCTCAAACTCATGTCCATTGAGTCAATGATGCCATCCAATCCTCTCATCCTCTGCAGTCCCCTTCTTCTCTGGCCCTCAATCTTTCCCAGCATTAAAGTCTTTTCCAATGAGTCAGCTCTTCACATTAGGTGGCCAAAATATTGGACCTACAGCACTAGTCTTTCCAATGAATATTCAGGGTTGATTTCCTTTAGGATTGACTGATCTGATCTCCTTGCTGTCCAAGGGGCTTTCAAGAGTCTTCTCCAACACCACTGTTTGAAAGTATCAATTCTTTGGCGCTCAGCTTTCTTTATGGTCCAACTGTCACATCCATATATGACAACTGTAAAAACCATAGCTTTGACCATATAGAACTTGGTCGGCAAGGTCAAAAAGCCTTTTTTTTGGCAATAAAATAACTGGTTTTCCTCATTCCAATTTCAAATAGAACATTCTTGTAGCCATTATTGGTTTAAAAACAGCATGGCCTGCTAGACTTTGGGAAAGCACTAAAATGCTGCAGAAGATAGTAAAAGTAAATAAGGTTAAGTGCACTACTTCTTCCAAGCTCTGCCTCTCCTACTGTTCTGACCAACCCTCTTCTACTAATGCCTCTCAAATATGCCAAGTCAGCAAAATTATAAAAGGATGGAGGGAAAAAGGAACTGGATTAAAATTCCACATCTGTCATAAGTGATCAAAAAATGCCTGCTACTGCTAGATACCATGTTTATTAATAAGCAACACACATTATATTTGTCAGATGACTTGTTACAAGAAAGAGATGAAGTGCTGTGTCCCTGGCCCCCTTTCACCTTCTCTCTCCTCCCTCTCCTCCCCTCTACCTGTTCAGCCCACCTGTTTCCCCAACACTTGGCAGGATCTTCAGTCTCTTCCAGAAAATGTAGAACATGCTCCTTCAGGTAAAGAATGACTTCAGTAGGGGGGCTGGCATGGTTGATTTTTATTAAAACTTTAGACAAAACAAAGTTCCTGCTTCTAAATTGATGTTCTGAGGTTCTCTGGCAGTAAGGGAGCATTTACCTCAGCTACAGCTTATACATATTTATATATCTCTATCTCTTCCTTTATTACCTACTATCAGCACCAAAAATACCAAAACTTCCTCAGCACCTATATAATTTGATGTTGACTCTGTTAAAAGAAGCTTTGCACTCAGAATGGCTTACAATTTTCCAAAGGGTCCAGTTATAAGTTAGCACAGTATTTATAACATTATAATTTTTGTGTTTCTCTTGTTTTTTGCCCACGCAGCATGAGGATATTAATTCCCGACCAAGGATCAAACCTACATCTCCTAACCACTGGACAGACAGACAAGCCTTCATAACATTCTAATTTTCACATGGGAATTTAAGAATATTCATATATTGGACTATTGTGTTTATCAAGAGAAGACTTAGGATACCTGCTGAGATAATAATTTCCTCTGGGAACTGCTTGAAAGTGAAGAAAAACAGTAAAACAGTTAAAGAGCTATACTTAGAATTATACTTAGAATTGGAATTGTGGGTTTCCTACCCTGATAGCCATATCTCTAGCTTGGCTTCCTCGCCCACCCACCAACACACATAAAACTTTTTCCTCCCCATAAGCAAACCTGACGTTGTTCATACAACTCAAAGCGACAAAGCTCTTCAGAGGAGGCTGAGTCCACCTCCAGCCCACAAGGTCTCATTGCCCTTGCACACGGCACAAACTAGCTCCAACCAACAGCACAAGAGAGTATATCTTTCGAATGCCTCTGGCAACAATTCTCTCATTTTTAAGAAGGGCATAACACAATGACAATTCTCTCTTCTACCTCCAGACTTTGGCACTGTTGAGCTGCCCAGGTGGCTCAGTGGTAAAGAATCTGCCTCCCAATGCAGAAAACTCGGGAGACGTGGATTCTATCCCTGGGTCAGGAAGATCCCCTGGAGACGGAAATGGCAAGCTACACCAGTATTCATCCCCGGGGAATCCCATGGACAGAGAAGCCTGGTGGACTGCCATCCATAGGGTTGCAAAGATTCAGACTCTGTGATATGTGGAACCAGAGCAGCCATTCAGGGACCAAGCAGACAAGCTCAAGAAGACACAGCCACAGCAACAGATGCCAATGAAAACAAGGAGAAAAACGGACATATCCTAGGGTTTAAAGTCAACCCTGAAGCTACAGCAGCTCCAGACTTCTTGTCTTATTGGATGTATCTAAGCTGGATTTTCTATAATTTCCAACTGAACAAAGAGAGAATTTCTGCTATTTGGTTAAACACTCTTTAGTTGAAGAAAGAGACTCACAGACACAAAAAACAAATTTATGGTTCCCAAAGAGGAAAGGGGGTGGGGGAATGATGAATTAGGAGTTTGGGACAATAAAACAGGACCTACTTGTTTGAATACTGCAGTGGGTGGCCATTTACATCTCCAGGGGACCTTCCCGACCCAGGGGTAAAATAAGCATCTCCTATGTCTCCTGCATCGGCAGGTAGATTTTTCACCACTGCACCACTTGGGAAGCTCATATACACATATACATATGAATAACTGAATGTAAAACTGAAAGCTGTACACCTAAAGCTAACATTATATTGTAAATCAACTACTTCATTTTAAAAAGAAGAAGAAAAAAGATAAATTTCTCTTTAGTTGAGTTTAGACCTATAAAATGAAACAGGATTGGTCTACCTTCCCATGTGTGTTGCCATGTTGTGAAGAATACAAAAGCAGTAAATTTTAAAAGGATTAAATATGACATATGACATTAGCTTTTATATGTGCAAATGTATATTCCAAAATTATTTATTATTTATTATTATTGCTTATATAATATCACAATAATTATTTCCTGTTTGTAATATCATTATTATTTATTACTATATTTATATCATAATTATTTTCCTCTGTACTAGCTTCATAATCTGTTCATACAAATATTACTTTTATATAGAATGCTCTAGAATAATTACTATTTATTTGTCCTTCTCACCTTCCTAAAATAAATGAAGGTTTATAACTCCAAGAAAAAGAAATGCAAAAAAGCAAAATGGCTGTCTGCGGAGGCCTTACAAATAGCTGTGAAAAGAAGGGAAGTGAAAAGCAAAGGGGAAAAGGAAAGACATACCCATGTGAATGCAGAGTTCCAAAGAATAGCAAGGAGAGATAAGAAAGCCTCCCTTAGCAAACAATGCAAAGAAGTTGAGGAAAAGAACAGAATGGGAAAGACTAGAGATCTCTTCAAGAAAATTAGAGATACCAAGGGAACATTTCATGCAAAGATGNCAAGGAGAGATAAGAAAGCCTCCCTTAGCAAGCAATGCAAAGAAGTTGAGGAAAAGAACAGAATGGGAAAGACTAGAGATCTCTTCAAGAAAATTAGAGATACCAAGGGAACATTTCACGCAAAGATGGGCTCAATAAAGGAAAGAAATGGTAGGGACCTAACAGAAGCAGAAGATATTAAGAAGAGGTGGCAAGAATACACAGAAGAACTGTACAAAAAAGATCTTCAAGACCCAGATAATCATGATGGTGTGATCACTCACATAGAGCCAGACATCCTCGAATGTGAAGTCAAGTGTACCTTAGAAAGCATCACCATGAACAAAGCTAATGGAGGTGATGGAATTCCAGAGGAGCTATTTCAAATCCTGAAAGATGACACTGTGAAAGTGCTGCACTCAGTATGTCAGCAAATTTGGAAAACTCAGTAGTGGCCTCAGGACTGGAAAAGGTCAGTTTTCATATCAATTCCAAAGAGAGGCAATGCCAAAGAATGCTCAAACTACCGCAAAATTGCACTCATCTCACATGCTAGTAAAGTAATGCT
>SJYV01010245.1:163052-200628 GCA_006410875.1 Neotragus pygmaeus | reverse complement strand
CCCCAAAATAAAGTCTGACACTGTTTCCACTGTTTTCCCATCTATTTCCCATGAAGTATGGGACCGGATGCCATGATCTTTGTTTTCTGAATGTTGAGCTTTAAGCCAACTTTTTCACTCTCCTCTTTCACTTTCATCAAGAGGCTCCTCTTCATTTTCTGCCATAAGGGTGGTGTCATCTGCATATCTGAGGTTATTTATATTTCTGCCGGCAATCTTGATTCCAGCTTGTGTTTCTTCCAGTCCAGCATTTCTCATGATGTACTCTGCATATAAGTTAAATAAGCAGGGTGACAATGCACGGCGGGGGCTGTGGGACAGGGACGCAGGCGCCGTCCAGGGACCAGCGGAAAAACACCGGGAACACGGCCGGGCCCCCAGGAAAACCAACGCAGGATCCCACCGCCACCCACATACGAGGGTGGTCCGCGACGCCTGGGACGCCGGCCAGTCCCGGCCACCCCCGGAGCAGGCCCCACGACCCGGCCCCACCGCCAGGGCCAGCAAGCCCTTCACCCATCTTCCGCCATCCATCCTCGACAGATCCGTCTTTCCTTCTAAGTCTGACCCCAAGGCTCGATATCCTGGGGACAATGCTCTCGAGTGAGGCGGCCCAGACCATGACCACATGCCACCACCAGCTGCAGCTCAGGGGCGAGGGCAGACGATAGGCGCCTCCTCAGCACAAGCTGTAGGGCTGGGGAAGCCGGGACCGACTGGGCATCAGGCCCCACCACGTCCCCTTTCCCCCAGGGCTCACACCATGGGCTGGCTGCACGCACACGGCCACCCACCTGTCAGATGCCCGGTGGGCCCGGGGGGCCCAGCAGGGCCCTCTCCCAACTCAGAGGGGGCGGTGCGGGCCACGGTATGGAATCCTAAAAGACCCCAAATGGAGAAGGTAATTGCACCCCACTCCAGTACACTTGCCTGGAAAATCCCATGGACAGAGGAACGTGCTGGGCTGCAGTCCATGGGGTCGCTAAGAGTTGGACACAACTGAGTGACTTCACTTTCAATTCTCACTTTCATGCGTTGGAGAAGGAAATAGCAACCCACTCCAGTGTTCTTGCCTGGAGAATCCCAGGGATGGAGGAGCCTGGTGGGCTACTGTCTATGGGGTCACACAGAGTCGGACATGACTGAAGTGACCTAGCAGCAGCAGTAGCAAAAGACCCCAAATAGCCAAATCAATCTTGAAAAAGGAAAACAAAGCTGGAGGCAACATACTCTCTGGTGTCAACCTATATTACAAAACTACAGTAATCAAAACAGTGTGGTATTAATACAAAAACAGACACTTGATCAGAACAGAATAGAGAACCCAGAAATAAGCCCACGCATATTTGGTCAATTAATTTACAACAAAAGAGGCAAGAATATACAATTAGGGCAAGGATAGTCTCGTCAATAAATGGTGCTGGGAAAATTGGATAACTACACAGAAAAGAATGAAACTGGACAATGATCTTACACTATGTAAAAAAATTAACTGTGGATAAAAGATTTGAACCTAAGACCTAAAACTATAAAACTCCTAGAAGAAAACACAGGCAGTAAGGTCCCTCACACAGGCCTTGGTGATCATTTTAATCTGAGACCAAAATGAAAGGCAACAAAAGCAAAAGTAAACAGATGGAACTACTTCAAACTAGAAAGCTTCTACATAAAAGAGGAAACCATCAACAAACTGAAAAGGCTGCCTACTTAATGAAAAAAAATATGTGCAATTGATAAATCTCATAAGGGACTGATATCCAAAATATATAAAGAACTTACACAACTCAATGGGCTTACCAGGTGGAACAGTGGTAGAAAATCCACCTGCCAATGCAGGAGATGCAAGAGAAACAGGTTTGATCCCTGAGTCGAGATCTCCTGGAGTAGGAAATGTTAATCCAGCCCAGTATTCTTGTCTGGGATATATCATGGACAGAGGACCCTGGTGGGCTACAGTCCACCTAGTCCACAACTAAGTGACTAAGCACACATACACATACAACTCAAGCGCAAAAAAACAAGTAAAAGACAAACAGACAATCAACAGGCCATCAAGAAAATGTAAATCAAAGCCACACTGAGATATCATTTCATACTTGTCAGAACGGCTACTATGAACACGAACAATATAACAACTGTTGCAGAGGTTGTGAAGAAAATGGCACCCTCCTGCACTGCTAAGAACGTAAACTGATGCAGTTCCACATGGAAAACACTATAAAGTTCTTCAAAAAATTAAAAATAGAACTACAATGTCATCCAGAAACTCCACTTCTGGGTATTTATCTAGAAAAATGAAAACACGAACTCAAAAGGATATATGCAACCCTATTTTCGTATCAATATTATTTATAATAGCTAACATACATAAAAAATCTAAGACTCTACTGATGGATGAATGTAATAAATAAATTCTGCCATATGTGTGTGTGTGTGTAATATATATGTAGTTCAGCCATTAAAAAAAGAGAGAGAGAATAAAATCTTCATTTGTAACAACAGAAATGGACTTCAAGGGCATTATACTATGTGAAATAAGACAGAAAGACAAATACCATATGATCTCTCTTTATGTGGAAATCTAAAAAAAATATGTATAAATTTTTAAAAAGAAAAAGCTCATAGATACAAAGAACAGACTGCTGGTTGCCAGGGGCTCAGATAAGAAGCAGGAGAAATGGGTGAATTGTTTGTTTTAGTTTAAATAAATTGATTTATTTAAAAGAAAAAATTGTACCTTCAATTTGAAAACATAAAAATGTATTCTCAGGAAAAAAAAACTGAGGAGTCAGTTAGTCAAGAATATTGAATACTAGGCTGAGCAGTTTAAATTTCACATAATAAGCATCAGCCAAATGAATATTATGTTAAAATTATGTTAAGAAGATTGTGATGAAAACGCTTGAGTTGAATGAGACTTGAGTTGGCCATAGAGATTATTGGAGGTGGGGTGCAAAGGAAAGGCTTACAACAATGAAGTATGCTAACAAGAGTTATATTAATTTAAATAAGAAAGAATCAAATCCTACCAAAAAAGGACAGAGATCAAAAACTAAAAAAAGCAAGTTGAAAAGATAATACAAAATTACTCTGAAGTTTTGAAATGGACAATTCTGGAGGATTATAATGATATTGGTGATGGTGGGTAAACTGAATAAATATTCTAGTTTGAGGCTATTTTTATCAATTACTTAGCAACCAGAAGTCTGCTATAAAAACTATGCATTTAGCATATATTACTATGTATATGAAGATAAGAAAGGGCTTTATGAATAATTAAATTCAAGATATTTACAAAGTCAATATAATATTAAATTATATAATATATACTTTAGGTATTTGTGGGAAAGGAAAATAAATTAATCTAACATTTGTTGAGCAGGTGAGAATAACTACAAGTCAGACTTGTGTTTTGGTTAGAATCCTTATAGATTCTACATTCAGTAATTGATCCCAGGCTCTATTGATTACATTTATCCTTCAGGTTCACAACAAAGAATATACCTCTAAACTCACTTAATTCTTAATTCTGAATCAAAGCCATCTATCTATCTATCTATATAAACTTTTTAAGGATGATTACATGAAAGACTATAACCCATCAGTAACCTGGAGTGTTTCTCATTTTGTTGGCCTGAAATACACTTGTGTGTGTCCTGTAGATCTGCTTTAAGTGGATAATTCTTTCTAGTTATATCAGCACCTGGCAGTGAGAATACCACAAAAGTCTTGTGAAATCTGCTATTATTTTATGACAGAAGAGTGGGTGAGGACATTGTACACCAAGCGAGATCCCTGGGAACAATGTTCTTTCAATTTGAACACCAAAGCAAGCTGTATTCCTCCTGAGCTGCAGGTTTATTTCTCATCTTACGTGACTGATCATGTCTTTTGCTCTTGCTAATTCTGCTGTCCATCTCCAGTAGCTACTTAGCAAATCATGGAATTCTTACTGTGTACCAACTCTATACTGGATTCATTTTTGCCCCCTTATTGCATTTTTCTTCAGCTCTGTTTTTCTATTTATGATATTCCAAGTGTTTATGTGGATCACTGCAATTTTTTTTTTAGAACAGGTAAAACATTTTAATAGGTACAACTCCATATTAAGGCCTCCATTAAGTAATTTCACATCACCACATTTAGACATCATAGCATCTCACAAGAGGGTTTCCATGAGCATCAGCAAGATGGCTGAGAAAAATTAATTTCAGGTAGGTACCAATATCTTAGAGAGTAAAAGTATAGTAGAAAACCCCAAAGTTACATGAGAAATATTTTAAAGCAAAACAAAAACCCTAGTCTTATAAGAAGAAAGGTAGTTGTGAACTATTGTGACTCCTGGGATGTCAATTACCTTTAACTATGCATGAGAGATAGTTGCTCAATCCTGTATGACTCTCTCAGATCCCATGGGCTTCTAGCCTGCCAGGCTACTCTGTCCATGAAATTCTCCAGGCAAGAACACTGGAGTGAGTTGCTATTTCCTTCTCCAAGGTTGCCCATGCATACTCAATTACTAAGCCGTGTCCAACTTTTTGCAACCCCACAGACTACAGCCCACCACGTTCCTCTGGCCATGTTATTTCCCTGGCAAGAATACTAGAATGCATTGCCTTTTCCTTCTCCAGTCAATTACCTCTAGCCTACCTTTAATAAAAACAGCAATAAATATTTAAATAAATAAATCTCTGCCTTGATTGTTTAACTAATTCCCTACTTCAATCCACTTTCTTCAGATTGTGAGGAGAACAGTACTCTATATGGAGAGGGGGGAAATTATTTTCTTCCTGGAAATTATCATCAATTCCAAATATTCCGTAACTTTCCTGTTGAGTTACTCAAGTGATGCTGGTCTAAAGGGATGCAGATGGTCTGTGATTTTTCTACCTTCCAAAGTATTCACATTTGTTTGCATTTTGTTCTGTCTGTTATTTCACAGCATTAAACCACATTTGTTTAGTTGTAAACATAGTGGGTAGGCAGAATAATTAGATTCTGATTCTAGCTCTTAGGGATATGCAACTGGGAACAAGGCATGATTTTCTGTACCTCGGGACATTCATCTGTAAGAAGGGGAAGATAACCAGATTCCTCAGAGCTGGTGTGAAGATTCAGTGAAATAATACACATGCTTAGAACAATGTGTGGTATTCTACACCCTCTTCATATCATCATCTATTTTCATTTCATCTTCTTCTGTATTTTTCAGGGGAAACAGGTGGCATAGCACAGGAACTCTTGTAGAGAGATAGACAAGAAATAGAAACATAACACTGAAAGCTTCCATCTATAATTTGCCAGTGTCATCACCGCATGGTGCAGCAGTGACTAAAGTCATCACCGTCCCTGCTGACCAGCTTGTGCAGCTTACTAATCACCCAATTTGATTCTGAGGGCATCGAATGGCATTTTCATTTTTGACAGACCTGACACCACAGGCTGTCCATTATTAAACCACACATTTGGTCCTTCTGTCCCAGGTTGTCTGCAATATGTGGACAATCTACAAGTCTTCTTCCCACAGGGATTTGAAAGAGGTTAAAATGCGTCGATTCGCTTTTATCCTTGTTTACACAGTGCTTTACAAGATGAGTTAAGGATGCCCCAGACATAGCAGTTCATCATTCTGTGTCTGTGCAAGTTGCAATGCAAGGCAGCCAAGAAGAAGCTGCCCTTCAGTCCTTGGATTCAGAGGTTTCTGGCTTTGTGTGCAAGCTCCTATTCTCACACAGACTTGGGCAGTGTGAAAAGAAGAAGTAATAAAACTCTGAGTTCCAGGAAGACACACACAGAGAGAAATGATTCTTGATCTTTAAAGCCGGGGCATCACTGCAGTAGTGCTAAGAGAGCTAAGGGGCTTCCCAGATGGTGGAGCAGTAAAGAATCCACCTGCTAATGCAAGAAACGCAGAAGCCGCAGGTTCCACCCCTGGGTCACGAAGATCCCCAAGAGGAGGAAATGGCAACCAACTTCAGTATTCTTTTCTCGGGAATCCTATGGGCAGAGGAGCCTGGGCTACAGCCCATGGGGTCACAAAAGAGTTGGACGTGACTGAGCATCCTTGAGCAAGAAAGCTGAAGCACAGTCCAAAGACAGGCCCAGCAATGAATCAGAACAGGAAAGGGACTCACTGCCAGTCAACAGTGCCCTATGGACCAGCCTGGCTGCTCAGTCCGGGTTTTTCTGTCTGTTTTTCCCTCACTGCTTCTATTTGTCAAGGGAAAAAAAAAAAAGAAAATGACAAAGATCAATATGACTGATCCAAGAAAAAACTGGGAAGAGAAATCTCATTTGCCTGGTCCTGCTTTTCTGCAAATCCTCTTTCCTGAACTCCTAGGAGTACATCCCCTCTACTCCTTTCAGGAGATGAGAACTTTTCAGCCTCTATGGAATCCCCTCCCCAATTTCAGTCCCATTCCTGCTTCCCAACCAAAGCAGACAAGTAAACCTACCAGGGATACACTGAATTCATTTACATAAATAATTTACTTTTCCAAGTAAGAACAGTGCTCCCTCCTCCCCTTGAAACCGTACTACAACTCAGATTCTCCTTAAGAGAATCTAGTTCTGGTTATTAAGAAAACAAGGTCAGAAATTTTGTGTTCACTCTTCTGCTTCCAGACGACCAGATATAAAGGACCCAATGCCCTTCTCAGAGTGCTTTCTTGCTTTCACAATGTCTGAGCTTCTATTTATCTGCTGGAAACACACATGTGGTCTCTCTTATATATGACAGATATACAATCAAACATCACAGTGGCTCGAGGTCATGCAGTACCCAGATGCTGGGACAAATGATGAGGCCAACTGTACATGAACAAAGCTTTGGGTTAGAGAGATGGTGGAGAATACAAGGGAACCTCAGCTCCTAAGGAACCACAGCCTCTGTTCTGCAATACACAAGTTTAACAAAACAATAGTGACATAATGCGTAACTTAGAAATGTTATCAATATTAATGATTGCCTTAGGCAAAAGAAAACTCATAATGTAATTTGGTTGGTAGATTAAAGCTCATGATTATAATATATGGCAAATTTCTTGGTTTCTATGTCAATTAGAATTTAAACACAATAATCATTATTTATGTGTGTATTAGGTATAAATATTTAATATGGATTATATTAAATGTTTGACAGATTAATATTGTTCTATATTTAATAGAAATACAAGGGTAAAATAGATATCTAAGGTAGTCTTTATAATTTGCTTCTTCATAACATTTGGGTCATTTGCTTACAACTTTAAAAACCTTACATACCACCCCCATGACTACCAGAAAGAAGTTTCTGGCTCAGTTTATCTATTCTACCTGGGTGGTAAATTCAGTGTGAAGGGGACTGCAAGTCCTCCCACTTTGCTTGGATTGTAGTGTTTTGTTTTGTTTTTTTAACCATTTATCATTTATTATTATTTTTTTTACTTTATAATATTGTATTGGTTTTGCCATACATCAACATGAATCCACCATGGGTGTACACATATTCCCCATCCTGAACCCCCACCCCTCCCCGTACCATCCCTCTGGGTCATAGTTTTTATGACTGCATACAACCAGTTTGAATTTATACTGAGGCTGAGATTTTCTCAGTGCAATATATGCACCTTTCTTCTCACTATTCTCCAAGTAATTTTCTCTTAAATTGCAATTTGATTACTATCTGATGATTAAGATCCCACGACCTATTTTAAAAATTCCATATCTAGCCAAAAACTGTAAAAGAGTAAAAGTAACTGTTCTTCTGGATCATTACCTATTGTTTTGGTTCTTTTATAGAGAAATTTTAAATTAGCAACTTAAGACTTAGGAAAAATATTAATTTAAAAATATTTTGATTGAAAACATTTTGATCAAAAGTATCAAATATTGCTCAGAAAAGGTCACTATTATTTAATTTCATAGTATAAATATACAAAGCAACTCGTGAAATATCACTGCTTCATTTTCTAAAGGCAATTGAGACAAGCACAACACATAAGTAAGACAACATCGGCAATACACAAATACACTAATAAAAACAGATGAACCATCAATGACAAAATAATATATAAACATATGAACAAGAGCATGACTGGAAACCCCAGAAGTATCACATTCAGTATTAACCTAAAGGTCATATGTGTCATAGATATATGTGTGTGTGTGTAAAGTCAATTTTTACACCATTACCTATTTCAGTAGCAGGTAATATTTTTATTGTCTTATTCATAGAGATTTCTCTTAATACAACAGCTCTAACAGATACAGAATAATCTGGACTCTCAAATAATAAATGCTGAAATCATTTTTATAGATATTGCATACATATGATTGGTTCCACTATGTATAGATAATATACAGATAACTAATTTTACTTAAAAATTAAAATTTAATTAATTTTAACAGCACAAAATATTTTAAGTGTATTATTGACCTGAATATAAACATTCAGAATAAAAACTTTACATTAAATGGATACTTTTAAAATAATACATAATTTTAAAAAGGAGATAAAATTGATAACATATAAATTTACCATGTGCCAATCCAAAACCAATACCCCAATTCAATTTGATTATATAAAGTCACAGTAAATATTTTTTTAAATAGAAAACTAAAAAAAAAATAAAGAGAAAAAGTAACAACAAAAAATAAAGTCACATATTTACATTGTATGATATATAAACTTACCTATACTCCAAAAGCTATCCAACATTCTCTCCATTTTATAAATACCTCTTAACTATTAATTGATTTAATTGCACTTTTTGTTCAAGTTCTTTTATATTTTCAATTACCACAATGCATTAGGTGACTTGTTTGCATTATGTGTAAATGCCAACTATAAAATATGAATAATACACTTAAAATTACTTGAGTTGCAACACCTGACCAAATATCTGAACGCTAGAATAACATTAACAGCAATTTATCTACAGTTGTGATAATTTATCCACATCTAGTGCATTGTGTTCCAAACTTTAAAATTACTAAGTCATGATGAAGGATGAGAAGGGCTAGTCCAAACTGTCTGAAGACACTGAAGACCTGAAATTTACTGATCTTTAACGGCAAGAGAATATTCTAAATCTTTATTATTTTATAAATCTTAAAACACTAAAATAGGGGGGAAAAAAGTATTTTTAACCCTTACAATTTACATATTACAAAATGGTCTCCACAGAAGATTAATTAAATTTTCAGTCTCTACTCATATTGGTTTCAATTACAGAGTAATTCTGATAATATTAAGTAGTCTAAGTATTAGACTTAAAGTATATAGAAGACTTCTATATACTCTCTAGTATATAGATCCATCTCTATATAATATATAGAGATATGTATATATTATATATATATAACTTTGATAATATTAAGTATATATAATTTATATATGTATAACTTTGATATTAAGTATATATAATTATATATATATAACTTTGATAATATTGAATATATATAATTAAATATATAATATAATTTTGATAATATTAAGTAGTCTAAATATTCGACTTAAAGTATATTGAAGACTTCTATATACTCTCTAGTATATAAAGCCATCTCTAGTAGATTTTAGCTACTTTATTTTCAAGCAAACACTGAATATACTACTTACAAATGGTGGATGCTCTTCTTGACATTCTCAAAATAGAAATTCTGTAAGGACATCATCATAAGTAATACTGTCAACATCATGGCAGAAATTCACTTAAAATTATATCTGTGAACTCTTCCCTGATGAAGCCTTGTTTTCATATTCTTTCTTATGTTCTTCCCAAAGCCTAACTTCATGAGGCCCTGAGATGTAGCATGCATTCAAACATTAGCTGACTGGATAAAAGACTACTCAGTTCAGTTCAGCCACTCAGTCGTGTCTGACTCTTTATGACCCCACAGACAGCAGGACACCAGGCTTCCCTGTCCATCACCAACTCCCGGAGCTCACTCAAACTCATGTCCATTGAGTCAGTGATGCCATCTAACCATCTCATCCTCTGTCATCCCCTTCCTCTCCTGCCCTCAGTCTTTCCCAGCATCAGGGTCTTGTCTAATGAGTCAGCACTTCGCATCAGGTGGCCAAAGTATTGGAGCTTCAGCTTCAGCATCAGTCCTTCCAATATATTCAAGATTGATTTTCTTTAGGATTGACTGGTTTCATCTCTTTGCGGTCCAAGGGACGCTCAAGAGTCTTCTCCAACACCACAGTTCATAAGCATCAATTCTTTGGTGCTCAGCCTTCTTTATGGTCCAGCTCTCACATCCATACATGAATACTAGAAAATCCATAGCTTTGACTAGACAGACCATTGTCAATAAAGTAATATCTCTGCTTTTTAATATGCTGTCTAGGATTTTCAAAGCTTTTCTTTCAAGGAAAAGGTGTCTTTTAATTTCATGGCTGAGTCACTGTCTGCAGTGATTTTGGAGCCCAAGAAAATAAAGTTTGTCAGTGTTTCCATTGTTTCCCCATCTATTTGCCATGAAGTGATTGGACCAGATGCCATGATCTTAGTCTTCTGAAGGTTGAGTTTTAAGCCAACTTTTTCACTCTCCTCTTTCAGTTTCATCAAGAGGCTCTTTAGTTCCTCTTAACTTTCTGCCATAAGGGTGGTGTCATCTGTATAGCTGAGGTTATTGATATTTCTCCCTGTAATCTTGATTCCAGGTTGTGCTTCATCCAGCATGGCATTTCACATGGAAGGTCCCTTGGAGAAAGAAAAGGCAACCTACTCCAGTATTCTTGCCTGGGAAATCCCATGGACATTACAGTCCATGGGGTTGCAAAGAGTCGGACATGACTGAACATGAGCATTAGAGGATAAGATTTACACAAGGATCCATTGATGTGTATATTACATAAGCATTCCATATATTTCACATAGAATTACTTCGCTGGTGGCTTAGATCGTAAAGCGTCTGCCTACAATGCGGAAGACTCAGGTTCGATCCCTGGGTTGGGAAGATCCCCTGGAGAAGGAAATGGCAACCCATTCCAGTACTCTTGCCTGGAAAATCCCATGGACGGAGGAGCCTGGTAGGCTACAGTCCATGGGGTCACAAAGAGTCGGACATGACTGAGTGACTTCACTTTCACATAGAATACAGATCTATTACATATACATTATACATATACATACACATTACATGTATTTTACATGTTTGTCTGTTTCTCTAGCAAAAGGTGGTACAATATAAATATAAGTGAATTATCTGTTGTTTACAGAAAATCTATAGTGTGGAATATACACTTCTGTGTTATGACAGACTCACCAATATTCCCTCTTTAACATTACCCCTTTATGCATCAGTGATATGCCTCACTCATTTTTACATATCAATCCACCATATCTTATTAAGACTAAACTCAAAATTCTTAAAATGAAGAGCTCTACTTTCCTCTCCTCTAATTCTCCCCCATCATTTCTAGAATGTGCCTCTAGATGGGGAATATATCCATCTTGGTGCAGATTCCATCAGAAGCAGACCTTGAGATAAGGATGGAAGTATAAGTAGTTTACTTGAGAAATGATCCAGAAAATACCAGTTAGGGAGAGAGGGAAGAAAGCTAATAAAGCTCACAATATCAAGCCAGTTATCCCCCTATACCAATTAGAATGGGGTCCCACAGGACACAGTATAAAGAACATAAGCCAGAGTGGTCCCAACCAAGGAACTAGGAGGCTACAGTATTTATCTAACAAATCTGTATTTACCCAGTGGCTTGCTCTCCAAAAGGGCCAGGTGTGCACGTAAGGCCAAGAGGAAACAAACAAAAATATCAGGCAGAGGGTGTTCCTAGAAAATATCCAGTAAATATGGGCAGAGCAAGCACTAAATGCATCTGTTGGCAGAACTGTCTACTTATTCCCAGATTAAAGAATGCTTCCTCCTTTTCTCTGTAGGAATTGAGCCCACGGAGATAACTGAGAACAACATTGCTACTCACACTTAATGGCAAAGAGAAATTTGTGACTGTACTAAAGGCAAAAGAGACGACTTCATTTGCAAACTTTGACTTGTGGATTAAGAAGGGAACGCAACAAAGAGCACCTCATCTAAGCTAGATTCTATAAAATTATTCTTATAAATAGAAATTTAATTAGGTAGAGGGAAATTAGAAGCTTCTTAAGTCACAAAGGACTGAACCCAAGTGTCATCTTTACACTTGTAAGGTATATCACCATAATAAGTATTTAATTTCCCAGAAACTGAGTTTCCTAATCCTTAAAATAATTACCTACAATTCAAGGACTATCAGAGAATTGACTGAAATAATAACTATCGTAAGTTAACTTATACATATTTTTTACATGTATGTTACACACACACATACACATATAACATATAATATAGCTAACATATAGCACTAGCTAAGTACTCAGTATAAACTGCTAGTTTTACAGGAATATCTTACAGAAATAAAATTACTGAAATTTGTAACAGGTGGATGACTTGCCTAAGGCCACTCAGGTAGTGAATAAATAAGCACAGCACTGAAATCTGGGTCCTCCATATTAATCAAAGCATTTTGTCTTCAAAGATGGACAACAAACAAAACCAAAACTAAACAGTAAGTTTTCATGGAGGCACAAAATTACCTTTAAAGGTGAATGAACAATGTTTAAAATGTTAATACTGTAACCAAATAGGACCCTATGGGGAGTTCCCAAGACAGATTTCCCCCTACCATGTCCTCTGCCTGCCCCTTGTCTGTAGAAAACTTTAGCCTCCGAGGCTGAGTTCCAAAGAATAAATTTAACTGGAGAAGTAGGGAAACGGCAGAAAGAAAGGAAAACAGTCAAGTAAAACAAAATAAGAATATGTCAGCCATTAAACAAAGTCAAGGACCTCAACGGCCATCAAAACATTCTGAGCCCTATCTTCAGGCTGTTCTGCAGACACAAAGACCCCCACTAGATGGAAGAAGTTAAGTTCCTGCTGTCCACAACCTGGCAGACCCCACCAGAAAGTTGAACATATAGACTCCTGATTACCTCATCACCAACCAATCAAAAGAATGTCCAGGAGCTGCACACACTGCACAACTGCCCCTCCTCCACATTCTGTCTTTAAAAACATCTCCCTGAAAGCTACTGGGAAGTTTAGCCATTTCCAGAACCAGCTACCTGGACTCCTTGCTTGCTTGATGTCCTGAAATAAAGGCTGCACTTGCCAGGGCTTCCCTGGTGGCTCAGATGGTAAAGAGTCTGCCTGCACTGCGGGAGACTCGGTTCCATCTCTAGGTCACGAAGTTGCCCCTGGAGAAGGAAATGGCAACCCACTCCAATATTCTTGCCTGGAAAATCCCATGGACAGAGGAGCCTGGCAGGCTACAGTCCATGGGGTTGCAAAGAGTTGGACACGACTGAGCGACTTCACTTTTTCTTTTGCCTTCACCACAAAGCATTGTCAGTAGATTGGCTTTACTGCACAGGCAAGTGGACCCAAGTTTAGTTTGTAACAATACTTTATTTTATTAGTAAATACAGCCGAATTTTAGAGTTAAACTTGGGCTAGTATAAACTTATATTATAAAAGGGATTTTAAAAGTGCAAAACATTTTTTAACATGGCAATGACTCATTTAGGATGCATTCAACTAACCAAAATTCTTAATTAACTAAATATCTTCAGCATCCCTAGAAAAGTGAGGGCAACCCCATGAGCAATCATTATCTTAGATACGATGTTTAAAAAACAAACAAGGCTATCACCACCAGTCTGAAATATGTCTAGGTACTCTGCCAACTCACATTTTTGCAATGAGGATTTCTATTCAATTAATACATGATGATCCTGATGTCCTGAAGTAACAAATATAGATACAATCATTATGAACACCAAGCTGTACTTGATGAGCCACTGAGCTAAGTTAAAATAGTGTATCTAACTGTCAATTAGCACTGAAATTAGTTTAAATATTCTTTTCTTCATCTTTAGTCAACCAGAACACCTTACTTTCCAAGCATACTGGTATGAATTCTTTAATTTTTATCAATGTATACATTTTTGCCTAAAGAGATTGAGCTGAAATATCATCTACAAAACATCTATATCCCTTTAAATTACTAACATGAGACCAAAGAAGGCCACAAGTGATGCCTCAGATAAAATCCCCTGTGTGTAGTGTGGGTTTGTATTGGGAGCTGAGATGGGAGGAAGGTATTTCCCAGTGGTTGAACAAGGAAATTCTGAATGGGGCCAATAATGGGTTTTTTATGTAATTAAAACAGAACAGCAACACCAAACTAAATTTAACGAAACATTTCAGTTGAGTTTAAAGTCTAGTTAATATACACGTATTATTTTAAAACAAAGAAATGTGGCATGTAATACCTAAATGACTATTTCTGAAAATACCAAATTCAATGAAACATAAAATGTGCTTTTTAAAAAATAATAATAAGACATAACAAGAGTAATTCCAAAAGTTTAACGAGGCAAAGCAGTGATTCTACAGATAAAACACATGAGCAATATGTTGCTAATAACACTCTTTTTGAAATTTATGTTTTAATTTTGTGACATATATACTATTTTGGTTAAATACATTATTTATGAGAAGGTTGGATCATGCTATACGAACACATTATGAATAATAATCATCGTTACCCGTTCAAAGTGAGTTTTTCCAATTGCAAACGCTGTCATTTTCACTAACTACCTGTTACATATTGAAACCAACTATCTACTTGTGTCTCCAAATGTTTAAAAAGCATAAAATTCCCAGTGGCAGGTGGACACCTAATCAGGTGTGCTTTTTCAATCAACTCGGATGCATTTTCGAATTTGATTAACAACAGCCAAGGGGAAAATATGAAAACTGATCGGCAGTGATGCTGCGTGCCATTTGGACGTACTATACCTGTCACACCAGCCTCATCCACACCTTGGGAAAGCACAGATAGACAAAAGAATCAGCACCAAATAAATGCAATAAATACATTGCAGGGGTCCGAAAGTGAAAAGGAGTTCCTTGCCTACACCAGTTGCCCTATAGTCAAAATGGAGAGACACGTCAGAGTCCCTCTCCCTCCCTCCCCCAAGCTCTGGCTCCCTTTCCTCGTCTCCCTCCTTTTAGCCTTTCGGCCTCCCTATCCCTCCCTTTTCCAGCTGTATCTCCGGAGCCACACTGCAGCACACCACTCACCTGTCGTCGTTCTGCCATCCTTGGTCCCCGAGCAGCAAATCCCGAAACCTGTACCTGGGAGGCAGAGGGGGCACTTCGCTCTCCAGATCAACCATCCTTCCTCAAAGAGTGGGAAACGTGAGACAACGAATGGAGGAGGCGAGGAGGGCAAGCGAAAGAAAATATNCGCAGCGCGAGGGTGAAAGCCCGTCCTGCCCGGCTGCAGGCGCGACCCTCATCCGAGGGAAGCCCAGCCTGCTGCAGGTTCCTGCAAGCGGAAGCCCCGCTCGGCCGCGCAGGCGCCGGGGGGCCTGGGGCTGGGGGTCCCGGCGCAGCGCAAGGGCTCTCCCCGTGGGCGGGGCCGCCGCGGAGGCCCCGCCAATGAGACGCCCCTCGTTAGCATAACGGTGACGGAGGTGCCGGGGGATGACCAATGGGGGCGAGCCTAATTAGTGGGTTCCCGGGCTGAACCCCCTCCTCCGGAGGAGGGGGACCAGCGCGCGTCGAGTGTCCCCAGGTCACCCGGCTCCTCGTCTTTGGCCGCCTTCAGCCAGGTAGGCAGCGTGGAAATGGCATGTTCCTGGCGAGGGAATCCCCGCTCCCAGCTTCAGGAAAGTCCTAGTCTTTTTTTTTTTTTCTTCACAGACTGAAAGCCAGGGAGGTGTTTTCCCGGATCCTGGAAAGGAATGAATAAGGGCCACTTTAGGCCGCTGCAGAGAAGTGTTTAGATGCTGGCAGGAAGGGCGCATTGGAATGCGTGGAGGATGACCTACTAGGGCAAGAGTGTGGTTCTGTGGGCTTCCGTGTGCCCTTCGCCTTGCTCAGTGCGCCCCTGTTAGTGGTCCACGCGGGCAGAGGAAGGGTGAACCCGAGTCCACAGCCCACTTTTCAGAATGGGCCGCAGCTTATGGGAACATGCCTATGTTGTTCTTCTACCAAACACCGACTCCATCAGGGTATGTACATTCAGACACCAACTAATTCTCCTCTGAGAGACACGGGCCTGAGGGTACAGAGAAGGTTGTGTCACGGCCAGTGGCCTCAGGGTCGTTTGCTTGGAGGATCAAGCTTATAAATGAAGTGATATAACATGAGACACAGTAATCCAGTAACATACAGACTTTTGGAAATACCTATGAGATAACACACTTTTTCATGCACGGAAGGGTCAAAACAGAAAATGAACCTGCAACTTACTCAAGGAAAAGGAAGAAAGCAGTGGAGCGAGCAGAGAGAATCCTATGAGTGCATGCAAAATGCTAGTTAAAAATGTTTGGTTCATTCAGTAGTCAGTGATTAATTTGGCATGATTAAATTCTCAGTGAGGTCATGGAGTGGAGGGTTAAATACAGAAAGTTAGAAATTCAATAAAAAGGCAAAATGTAGAAGCAGAGAAAATCGAGTGAGCACCTACCTAAATCTTAAGAATCAACTGAAATAGATGTCTCTATCTTCCAAATCCTACCCATTCTTCCAGACCCACCTCAAATGACATCTCCTCTAGTAGATTTCCTGATGCTTCCTGTTGGCTAAGATGCCTTCTTCCTTTGAACCCTTCATACCCTCTGTGAGTGTTTTGCTTGGAGTGCTTATTATTTTCTGGCCAGCTGTATGATTAACTGTGCATTTTTCTACATCTTATCCCCCTTCCTGTGGCTTTTCTTTCTAGCACAGTGCCTTCAAAATGAGTAACATCTCAACACATACTGTTGAGATGCATTAAAAGCTCTTAAACCTAGGAAGTTAATCTTTTTTTTTTTCACTTTGGCTTTAGATCCAAAGTTATGTGTTTATGGTTTGTTTTGGTTCTCTGTGTGTGTGTGTGTGTTTTGCCACCACTTTGCCAAATGAGAAAAGTGAATCGGTACATTGTTAGTTTATGTGGGATGGACCGGGGCTGGGGAGAGAATATCTGTTTTATCTTTTGGACCTTATAATCTGCTATTAAGATAGCTTTATGAAGTTTACTTTTTTTTTTTTCTTTTACTGTTCCAGGCTAGTGTTTATATTTTTATTTATATTATTATAGTCTGCTTTTATATACAGGGCAGAAATCTGAAGTATTTATGTATCAGTAACCAATTCAGAAGCAAGGCACTAAAATGAAGAAAAAAAAATAGCTGTTTAGTGTTGGATTCTTATGATTTTACAGATTAGAGAGTAAAGCGGCAGCATTTGATTTAAAAGAAAGCTGTGCACTCTCACCCTTATGACAGTTTGAATTATTTGGTTTCCAAGTACCCAGGAAACATTTTAAGAAGGAACAAGTACCTCAAGTAGAAAGAAAAAAAAAAGGAATAAATAAAAATTTGCTCCGCTAGTAGTGTCATAGCCCAGCTGTCAAGGATACAAAGGGTACAAAGGACCCTACTATGTCAAAGCAAGTGGAGACCAATATGTGCCTTACAGTTGTCACCAGTGAAGAATCTTATCTAAATTTAAGAAAATTAAAAGAATGATGCAATATAACAAATATATCCTGATAATCTTAAAATATAACAATATTTGGGCATTGAAACAATTTTTTTCAGTTTTCTAAAGGCAGACTTTTTATTTTTTGTCATTAATTTTTACTTTTAGCTCTCCCAGCTGCCTTTCTATACAGTTTACTCTTTTTTTCATGCCGAGTCATGCCATTTCCTGCTGTTAAAACATACTTTCCTCTTTCACTCTTTTTATCTTGGTTTCTGTTTTTCAATGTACTCTTTTAATCTCCTATTTCATAGACTCTGTGTGTGTGTGTGTGTGTGTGTGTGTGTGTGAGAAAGCTTTCATTTTACTATGACATGAGTCTATTTTTAGAAACAATTTTAACTTGGTTCTGTACCATTTTGCAACTTCCTTGCTAGCAATCTTAGGTGATCAAATCAAAATCTAGTGTAGATGAGAGCAATAGACTAATTTGGTCTCATAATACTATGAGAACACTTGCCACAACTCTTCTGAATTACAATGTGATGGAGTAGACCATGCCTAGACTGATAATTAGGGAGAAGATTCATTTCCTAGTCTTTCCAGAAACAGATTTCAGAATATCTTCTAATGTCCTCCTTTTTCAATACAGAAAAGATATTTTTTAGATCTTTGATTTCCAGTACATTGACTATATTAATATTTAAATATAAAAATAAATGAGAGTAGAGTGAAGAATGATTGAAGAGTGAGTGAAGAATAAAGATAATGAGTGGGAAAGGATTTTGCTTACAAAAAGCAATTTATTGATAATTATCTTGTGAATAATAAGCATGGTTGGAAGTATAGAATATGTTGGAGTTTTTTAGCCAAAAATATATGCACATTACGTGTGTTATTTTTATGAGAACATTTTTAAAACTGCCAGTGATTATGTCTACCGAAGCCGATAAAAGTTGTTTGAAAATAAATTTTGAATAGAAAAAAATAATTTTATATATGTTAGGCTTCCTACTTCAGAGATCCTTCATCTGTATAGGCAGAAAAAGGCGGGATAATCCACATCTATTCAGCATCATTAAGTTACATAGCAGCATTTCAATGTAAAAAAGAAAGATGTGTTCAGTTAATTTTTTTTTAACAAAGATTCATGAAGTCATCACTATGAATTAAAGTTCTCATAGTCTAAGGGCACAGGAGAAGGCCATCCAATAGTACACTAGAATATGGCAACACTAGTAATCGTCACTGGCAGCGTGTTGCTGAGGTTGCTGAGGAGCACAGAGAGACATCTCATTCTGCTTTGGGAAAATCAGGAAGGCTTTCTGGAGGAGATGACATTTATGCTAAAGAATTTTAAAAGCAAATGAGAGCATCAGTAACTACACAGGTACAGATAATGGATATGAGAAAGCGATAGCAGATTCCAGCAAATGCAAAAGCTTCATGTAGTTTGAGCTCAGGATGTATATTTAGGTCGGGAGGGGACAGAGAGAAGGGAGAAAAACTGGCAGGAAGACTGGCAGCCAGGAGCTACCTTCATTTATCATTTGGAGGAGCTTGACATGCCTTGCCATACGTGCAGGTTTTAACTTGTAGACAATGCTAAACCTTTTGAGGATTTTTAAGGAGGTATGTGACAAAACCCAGTTCATGTTTGGAAAGACCACCATGGTTAGCAGTGAAGATGATTGATTGGTGGGGAGGACAGGAAGGAAAGAAGGGAGATCACTGATGAGCCATTCAGTACGTCAGGAAAGATATGCTGATTGTCTGAAATAATTCCAGTGCAGATGGAAAGTAGAAGACAGATTTGTAGAAAATTAAGAAGATGGTCTTGGAAGGACCAGATAGTTGAGATATTGTGAAAGTTAATGGGGAGTGAAGAATCAATGATTCTGGGTTTCCAGGATGAGTAAGTAGGTAAAGAGTATTATTCTTGGGTGAGACAGGAATACAGAAATAGGTCTGAGTGAGAAAATGAGTTCACTCTAAGCCATCTGCAAAAGGGAGAAGTCAAGAAGGTTTGAATCTATGGGTCTGAATACCAGGAACAGATTTGTATTCATAGATGTAAAATCAAGAAGCATCCTCTAGAGAGATAACTGCACGTGGCTCAAGGTACCAGGAGGTGACAGCAGGGCAGACACTGAGCCTGTAACGGTACCCACGGGAGCGGATGGGCTGCAGAGGTGGGAGGCGAACAGAAGGGAATTCAGAGACAGGTGTCTCTCTGTTTTCTTGATTGATTTTATTCGGTGACCCTTAATTCAAGCTAAAATAGATTCTATCTACAGGAAGAAAACTGTAACAAAACCTGTCCTATATTCTAAGCATGTCCAGCCACATGAACAGAATCATTTTTATTTCAGCAACACTGAAAAGAGGAACCAGTGGAGAGAAAATGAAAAGGCAGAATATCACCACTGACTCACCAATTCCACCTGAAAAGCACAGGTAGGTAGTTTAGAGGAAGGCCATTTGGAGATTTATGAAGATATTCCAGTAACTAATGTGATTTACCCAAACTTCCAGTGGCTTTTGCCATTCTAAAATTAAAATCTCTTCAAGAAGCAGAATGTGTGTTTGCACCTTACAATGGAAGCTTGCCATAAATTACATTAAAGTAATTATATGGCTATAGCATTTTATTATTATTTTAATAGCAGTGTCCTCTGAGTTTCCTCTATGCTTCTTTCCCTTTTCTCAAAGCTTTCCCCAAACACACATCTTATTCAGCATCACTCAATGACAGCCCATATCATTTCCCTTTACCTGTTTCTAAAGTCTCTTCCTTTGAATTTTTGGAGGAAGAAGACAGAATTAAATTAGGTAATAAGTATCAAATGTGTTTAAATACCTTTGAAGCATCTTCTCCTACAATAATCCAGGAATCACACCTACATGAGGCTTCTACCTACGAAACACGTACATTTCTGCAGGGAAAAATTATCTCCAGTAGGTTTGGAAAACTCCTGCTCTCATCCTGGTTCTTCCAATCTTTATGTTGTAGTGTCCCAAATCCAGTTCACAGACAGATCAGAGAAGCCCCCTGTCTCAGTCTTCCTTTTACCCTGAGCCTGTCATCTCCAAACTTTCCAAAACAATAATGGTGACTATGATTTTGTCTTTTTCACAGTGCTTGTCAATTAGTGGCGGTCAACAACCTTCTAGTGAGTGAACAAGAATCTGCCTAAGTGAATGGATTAAGGCATATTCTTATCATTCTTCAAGCATAGAAACAAAAATGCTAAGAAACGAATACCTGTAGTGTAACTGTTATGAGTCAGTCATTATATAGGGGATTCACAACAATTATGAAAACCAAATAACTTTGTCCAGATTTCAAAGATGGGAAAACTTAGTCTCAGATGGTATCACCCAGGTAGAAGGTCCTAGGCCAAGACTCCAAACCTTGATTTTCTGACTGCAAAGTGCATGTGCTCCCCAAAATAGCTGAGAAAGAAGATTTATGATAAATAACTATTAGGTATCTGTGTTTATAAGTTGGTAACCAAAATTAAAATAAAGTTGCCCAGTCCAAGTCCTGCTGAGCCACTATGCTCCAGCCTATTTCCTTCTTTCTCACTTGTCTTTTTTCCCCCCTTCTCACCACGGCTGCATCATAACTTCATTATCACTTTGTCAGAGAAGACGTTTATAATCACACTATGTGAAGATACTCTTTGTGTTTGTGCTTTCCTGGTCTCCAATCCCACGGAAATAGATATGAGCTCTGTAAGTGCTTCCCTTTCAGCTCAGTTGGTAAAGAATATGCCTGCAGGATGCAGGATGCTTGGGGCTAGTGCACGGGGTTGATCTGGAGGGATGATATGGGGTGGGAGGTGGGAGGGTGGTTCATGTTTGGGAGCTCATGTATACCCGTGGCAGATTCATGTCAATGTATGCCAAAACCAATACAGTATTGTAAAGTAAAATAAAGTAAAAATAAAAAATAAAAAAGAATAGAATACACCTGCAATGCAGGAGACCCCAGTCCGATTCCTGGGTCAGGAAGATCCACTGGAGAAGGGATAGGCTACCGACTCCAGTATTTTTGGGCTCCCCTTGTGGCTCAGCTGGTAAAGAATTTGCTTGCAATGTGGGAGACATAGGTTTGATCCCTGGGTTGGGATGATCCTCTGGAGAAGGGAATGGCTACCACTCCACTATTGTGGCCTAGAGAATTCCATGGACTGATAGTCCATGGGGTTGCAAAGAGTCGGACACGCTTTGCAAAAGTTGCTTGCAAAGCGACTTTCACTTTCACTGTAAGGGTAAGACCTTGTAGATCTTGTCAGCATGCAGAACAGTGCCTGGTGTATAGTATGGACCCCAAAACAAAGTCTGCTGAATGACAGAAAGCAAGAGAGGAAAGTAAAATGAAGTAGAGAAAGAGAAAATGAGATTATTCAATAATCTGATTGAATAATTGTCTAGATTTTTTAATTCTAGCATGGGAACACTGTGATGCATATACATCAGTCAGTCACTTCAGTCGCTCAGTGTGTCCGACTCTTTGCAATCCCATGAATCACAGCACGCCAGGCCTCCCTGTCCATCACCAACTCCCGGAGTTCACTCAGACTCACATCCATCGAGTCAGTGATGCCATCCAGCCATCTCATCCTCTGCCATCCCCTTCTCCTCCTGCCCCCAATCCCTCCCAGCATCAGAGTCTTTTCCAATGAGTCAACTCTTCACAGGAAGTAACCAAAGTACTGGAGTTTCAGCTTCAGCATCATTCCCTCCAAAGACATCTCAGGGCTGATCTCCTTCAGAATGGACTGGTTGGATCTCCTTGCAGTCAAAAGGACTCTCAAGAGTCTTCTCCAACACCACAGTTCAAAAACATCAATTCTTCGGCACTCAGCTTTCTTCACAGTCCAACTCTCACATCCNGTGACCCCCATAGATGGCAGCCCAACAGGCTCCTCTGTCCCTGGGATTCTCCAGGCAAGAACACTGGAGTGGGTTGCCATTTCCTTCTCCAATGCATGAAAGTGGAAAGTGAAAGTGAAGTCATTCAGTCGTGTCCGACTCTTAGCGACCCCATGGACTGTAGCCTACCAGGCTCCTTCATCCATGGGATTCTCCAGACAAGAGTACTGGAGCGGGGTGCCATTGCCTTCTCCATATCTAATGTCAGTAAGCAAGCAAAATATACAATTAGAATATGAATTTTCTATAGATTAATATACTGAAACAGTCTAGCAAAAAATTAAAATTAGTATGTTTAAGGTATTCAATGATTAACAAGAATTACATCCATTAAAGATGAACATGGAAGAATATTTTTTTCAGTGAATGAGAAGGTATGAGCTGGAAAAAGATAGAAATAAAGCAAAAAAAATGGTTTAATATGAAAAAGAACCAGTTAGAAATCCTGGCAATCAAAATTTTTAAATCATTATGAAAATGATCTCTACACTTGATACACACAAATACACACATACACAATTAATAATTCCTAAGATAGCAGATGGTGGAGTAAAACAATGTGCACTCATCTTCTTCCTGCAAGAACTCCAAAATTACAACTCGCTGCTGAACAACCATCAACAGGGGAATGTTGGATCCCATCAAAAAAGATGCCCCACAGCCAAGGGCAAAGGAGAAACCCCAGCAAGACAGTAGGAGAAGTGAAATCACCTTTAGAATCAAACCCCATATCCGCCAGAGATGCTCAGAGGGATCAAACAAACCTTGTGCGCACCAGGACCCAGAGGCCCCACAGAGACTGAGCAAGAAGTGTATCTGAGTGTCTCCTGCAGAGGTATGGGTCAGCAGTGACCTGCCACAGGGGCAAGAGCTCTGGATGCAGCAGACCTGGGTATGGCATAAGCCTGCTTGGAGGTGGTCACCATTAACCCCATTATGGAGCCACCAGAGCTTACACAGGACTGGGAAACAGACTCTTGGAGGGCACAGACAAAATCTTGTGTGTACCAGGACCCAGGAGAAAGGAGCAGTGACCCCACAAGAGACTGGTGCAGACTTGCTCGTGAGCGTCCAGGAGTCTGGCAGAGGCATGGGTCGACGGTTCCCTGCTGCAGGGTCAAGGGCACTGAGTGCAGCCGTGCATGCCTGGGAGCTTTTAAAGGAGGTCGCCATATCTTCATTACCTCCACCATAGATTGGACTTAGGTCAAACAACAGGGAGAGAGCACAGCACCACCCATCAACAGAAAATTGGATTAAAGATTTACTGAGCATGGACCCACTCATCAGAACAAGACCCAGTTTCCCCCTCAGTCAGTTTCTCCCATCAGGAAGCTTCCATAAGCCTCTTATCCCTATCTGTCAGAGGGCAGACAGAATGAAAACCACAATCACAGAAAACAAACCAAACTGATCACATGGACCACAGCCTTGTCTAACTCANCTCCCTTTATTATCAACTCCTTTTTAAAAATCTTTTGGCAGCAGGCCATGCAGGATCTTAGTTCCCAGACAAGGGACTGAGCCCTTACACCCTGCATTGGAAGCTCAGAGCCCAGCATTTCTCATGATGTACTCCGCATATAAGTAAAATAAGCAGAGTGACAATATACAGCCTTGACATACTCCTTTTTCTTTTTGGAACCAGTTTGTTGTTCCATGTCCACTTCTAACTATTGCTAGCAGACTGTTAATTCTTATGGAAGGAAATCTGTGGCTGAAATGGTAAAGAGTCAGCCTGAAATGCACGCCATCTGGGTTTGATCCCTGGATTGGGAAGATCTCCTGGAGAAGGTAATGGAAATGCACTCCAGTGTTCCTGCCTGAAGAATTCCATGGACAGAGGAATCTGGCAGGTGACAGTCCATGGGGTTGCAAAGAGTTGAACATGACTGAGCAACTGAACTTTTCACTTTCCCTTTCAAGGAACAAAATAAACTTGGGTCTCATTTAGGATGTTCTTGATTACTGGTACAAAATACATGATCTACTATGCCATAAAACACTAAAGATGATAAAATCCAATTTGCAAAATTGAGACTTAAATTGAAGAAAGTAGGAAAAACCAATAGACCATTCAAGTATGACCTAAATCAGATCCCTTACAGTGGAAGTGACACATGGATTAAAGGCATTAGATCTGATAGACAGAGTGCCTGAAGAACTATGGATGGAGGTTTGTGAATTTGTACAGGACACAGGGATCAAGACCATCTCCAACAAAAAGAAATGCAAAAAGGCAAAATGGTTGTCTGAGGGAGCCTTACAAATAGCTGAGAAAAACAGAAAAGCTAAAGGCAAAATAGAAAAGGAAAGATATTTCCATCTGAATGCAGAGTTCCAAAGAATAGCAAGGGCAGATAAGAATTTCCTCAGTGATCAATGCAAAGAAATAGAGGAAAACAATAGAATAGGGAAGACTAGAGATCTCCTCAGGAAAATTAGAGATACCAAGAGAACAATTCATGCAAAGATGGGCACAATAGAGGACAATAATAATATGAACCTAACAGAAGCAGAAGATATTCAGAGATGGCAAGAATACACAAAAGAACTATACAAAAAAGATTTGAGTGACCCAGATGGCCATGTTGGTATGATCAGTCACATACAGCAAGACATCCTGGAATGCAAAATCAAGTGGGTCTTAGGAAGCATCACTATGAACAAAGCTAGTGGAGGTGATGGAATTCCAGTTGAGCTATTTCAAATCCTAAAAGATGATACAGTTAAAGTGCTGCACTGAATATGCCAGCAAATGTGGAAAACTCAGCAGTGGCCAAATGACTGGAAAAAGTCAGTTTCATTCTAACCTCAAAGAAAGACAATGCTAAAAAAATGTTCAAACTATCGCACAATTGTATTCATCTCATACACTAGCAGAGTAATGTTCACAATTGTCTAAGTCAGTCTTCAACAGTACATGAACCATGAATTTCCACAGGTTCACTGGAATTAGAAAAGACAGAGGAACCAGACATCAAATTGCCAATATCCACTAGAACATAGAAAAAACAAGAGAGTTCCAGAAAAACATCTACTTCTGCTTTATTGAATATGCCAAAGTCTTTGACTGTGTGAATCACAAAAAAATGTGGAAAATTCTTCAAGAGATGGGAATACCAGACCACCCTAACTGCCTCCTGAGAAATCCGCATGAAAGTCAAACAACAGTTAGAACCAGACACGGAACAATGACTGACTCCAAATTGGGAAAGGAGTACATCAAGGCTGTATATTGTCACCCTGCTTATTTAACTTATATGCAGAGTACATCATGAGCAATGCCAGGCTGGACGAAGCACAAGCTGGAATCAAGATTGCTGGGAGAAATATCAACAACCTCAATTATGCAGATGACACCACCCTTTTGGCAGAAAGTGAAGAAGAATTAGAGAGTCTCAGGATGAAATTAAAAACAGGAGAGTGAAAAAGCTGTCTTAAAACTCAGCATCCAAAACACTAAGATCTTGGCATCGGGTCCCATCATTTCCTGGCAAATAGATGGGGAAAAAACGTAAACTGTGACAGACTTTATTTTCTTGGGCTCTAAGGTTACTGTAGATGGTGACTACAGCCATGAAATTAAAAGGAGCTTGCTCCTTGGAAGAAAGGCTATGACCAACCTAGACAGCATATTAAGCAGCGACATTACTTTGCCAACAAAGGTCTGTCTCGTCAAAGCTATGGTTTTTCCAGTAGTCATGTATGGATGTGAGAGCTGGACCATTAAGAAGACTGAGCATTGAAGAACTGATGCTTTAGAACTATAGTTTTGGAGAAGACTCTTGAGAGTCCCTTGGACTGCAAGGAGATCCAACCAGTCAATCCGCAAGGAAATCAGTTCTGAATATTCATTGGAAGGACTGATGCTGAAGCTGAAGCTCCAATGCCTTCGCCACCTGATTCAAAGAACTTACTCATTGAAATAGTCCATGGGGATGCAAAGAGTCAGACACGACTGAGCGACTGAGCTGAACTATCTCTTTATGGAAAAATTGAGAGATAGAACATTTTTGCCAAGGCTTGATGCAGAGATCTAAAGATATCTTTTCTCCATAAAAGACTTAGTTCCTCTGCATTCAAGTGTCCAACCTTCTGCCTTCCTCCCTGTGATTTCAAGAGAACTCAAAGGATTGATTCTTTCCTTTCCAACAGAAACAAGACCATCTTTTAAATACATTTTATTTATTATTATTTATTTGGTTGTGTGAGCTATTGGCTACAACATGTGGGATCTTTCATCTTCATTGTAGCATGCATAATCATTAGTTGTGGGATGCTCTTTCTTTAGTTGCATCATGGAACTCTTAGTTATGATATGTGGGATCTAGGTCCCTGACCCAGGATCGAACCCTGGCACCCTCCATTTGGAGCTCAAAGTTTTAACCACTGTCAGTTCAGTTCAGTCACTCAGTCATGTCTGACTCTTTGTGAACCCATGTACTGCAGCATGCCAGGCTTCCCTGTCCATCACCATCTCCTGGAACCTACTCAAACTCATGAGAATGAAGTTAGTGATACTTTATAATCATCTCATCCCCTGTCATCCCCTTCTCCTCCTGCATTCAATCACAGCATCAGGGTCTTTTCAAATGAGTCAGTTCTTCACATCAGGTGGCCAAAGTATTGAAGTTTCACCTTCATCATCAGTCCTTCCAATGAATATTCAGGACTGATTTCCCTTAGGATTAACTGATTTGATCTCATCTCCTTTCAGTCCAACAGATTCTCAAGAGTCTTCTCCAACACCACAGTTCAAAAGCATCAATTCTTCTGGACTAAGCTTTCTTTATCGTCCAACTCTAACATCCATACATGACTATTGGAAAAACTGTAGTTTTGACTAGATGGACTTTTGTCAGAAAAGTAATGTCTGTGCTTTTTAATATTCTATCTAGGTTGGTCATAGCTTTTCTTCCAAGAAGCAAGTGTATTTTTTTTTAATTTCATGGCTGCAGTCACTATCTGCAGTGATTTTGGAACCCCACAAAGAATCTCACTGTTTCCATAATTTCCTCATCTATTTGCCATTAAGTGATGAGACCAAATGCCATGATCTTTGTTTTTTTGAATGTTGTGTTTTAAGCCAACTTTTTCATTCTCTTCTTTCAATTTCATCAAGAGGTTCTTTAGTTATTCTTCACTTTATGTCATAAGAGCGGTATCCTCTGCATATATGAGGTTACTGATATCTCTCCCAGCAATCTTGATTCCAGCTCGTGCTTCATCCAGCCCAGAATTTCACATGATGTACTCTGCATAGAGGTTAAATAAGCAGGGTGACAATATACAACCTTGGTGTACACCTTTCTCAATTTGGAACCAGTCCGTTGTTCCATATTCGGTTCTAACTGTTGCTTCTTGACCTGCATACAGATTTCTCAGGAGACAAGTCAGGTGGTCTGGTATTCCCATCTCTTGAAGAATTTTCCACAATTTGTTGTGATCCACACAGTCAAAGGCTTTGGACTAGTCAATAAAGCAGAAGTAAATATTTTTCTGGAAGTCTATTGATTTTCTAATGATCCAGTGGATCTTGGCAATTTGATCTCTGGTTCCTCTGAATTTTCTAATTCCAGTGAACATCTAGAAATTCACAGCTCACGTACTGTTGAAGCCTGGCTTGGAGAATTTTGAGCATTACTTTTCATGTGAGGTGAGTGCAATATTGCAGTTGTTTGAGCATTCTTTGGCATTGCCTTTCTTTGGGATTGGAATGAAAACCGACCTTTTCCATAGTCCCGTGGCCCTGCTGAGTTTTCCACATTTGCTGGCATATTGAGTGCAGCACTTTCATAGCATCATCTTTAAGGATTTGAAATAGCTCAGCTGGAATTCCATCACCTCTACTAGCTTTGTTCATAGTGATGCTTCCTAAGGCCCACTTGACTTTGCATTCCAGGATGTCTGGCTTTAGGTGAGTGATCATACCATCCTGGTTATCTGGGTCACTCAGACCGTTTTTATATAGTTCTTCAGTGTATTCTTACCACCTCTCTTTAATATCTTCTGCTTCTGTTATGTTCATACAGTTTCTGTCCATTATTGTGCCCATCTTTGCATGAATTGTTCTCTTGGTATCTCTAATTTTCTTGAAGAGATCCCTAGTCTTTCACATTCTTTTATTTTCCTCTATTCTTTGCCTAGATCACTGAGGAAGGCTTTCTTATCTGTCCTTGCTATTCTTTGGAACTCTGCATTCAGATGGATATATCTTTTCCTTCCTCCTTGCCTTTAGCTTCTCTTCTTTTCTTGCTATTTGTAAGGCCCCCTCAGACAACCATTTTGCCTTTTTACATTTCTTTTTCTTGGGGATGGTCTTGATCCCTGCATCCTGTACAAATTCACAAATCTCCATCCGTAGTTCTTCAGGCACTCTGTCTATTAGATCTAATGCCTTTAATCCATGTGTCACTTCCACTGTAAGGGATTTGATTTAGGTCATACTGGAATGGTCTATTGGTTTTCCCTACTTTATTCAATTTAAGTCTGAATTTGGTAGTAAGGAGTTGATGATCTGAGTCACAATCAGCTCCCGTTCTTGTTTTTTGATGACATTATAGAGCTTCTCCATCTTTGGCTGCAAAGAATATAATCAATCTAATTTCGGTATTGACCATCTGGTGGTGTTCATGTGTAGTCTTCTCTTGTGCTGTTGAAAGAGGATATTTGCTATGACCAGTGCCTTCTCTTTGTAAAACTCTGTTAGCTTTTGACTTGCTTCATTCTGTACTGCAAGGGCAAATTTGCCTGTTACTCCAGGTATCTCTTGACTTCCTATTTTGTATTCCAGGGAAGTCCTAAGAGAGCATCCTAAAAGCTAGATTCCAGGCAGAACTTGAAACTATGAGAGTAAGTATCTTGAGTGTTTGGCTTTCCAATTTGCAAGTAAAGAATAAAGATCACTGAAATAGCCTCATCTTAGAGTTCATTCCCTCTTCCAATCCTCTTCTAAACAGAACCAAGAAACTTCAGTTACTCTGCAGATACTTATAGTAGAAATGCAAATCCTTCCCCAAAATTATTTGCAATCAGGGTATTGAAACAGCACAACCCAGTTCATAAATTGGACCTAACTTTTGTTTTACCAACACCCTTGCTTGTACACAAAAGTCCTACTCTTCTCAATGGATCATGGTGGAATTCAACACACATTCCTGCACAGTTGTGTGATGCAAGTGGGGTCAAAGAGTCTGAATTTGGGAAAATGAGAATCTTTCATGTGTGATTAAGCAATTCTCTTTCTTTTGGGATTTCTAACAAAGAAGTATGTATGTCCTTCTCATAAATAACCTGGAACTTACCAGAATTTGCAGCAACTCCAGATTTTTTTTTAAGCTTCAGGGCTGGCCATGATTAAAGTGAGCTCCCTTTTGGGAATACTCACAGGAATCAATAAACTCTCTCTCTCCCTCTCTCTATCTCTTTCTCTCTCTCTCTCTCTCTCTCTTTTCATTAAGGATGGTTTGAATTTCTATCATTTACACCTTAAAAAATTCTAACTAACAAATTAACTTATTGGTAACTTTTGTTACCTATGGCCATCTCCTCAGTAGTGCTATTAATTATCAGTCTTTTTGGTCCAATACTGGAATCATTTCCTAATAAAGCTAAGTAGCACAACAACTTTACATTTTCTTTCTCAACAAATTCTACTGTTGTTAGGATGCTAATTTTTACATCATTTGCATGAACTAACATTCCATATTGGAGTCCCAAATTTTGCATTCTGCAATAATTAAACACCAACCTCAAAGCATCAGATCACCTGATCTTATAGAAAAAGATAAAATTTCATAATAATAACAGATTTCAAAGGAGCAAATTAGAAAATATTTTTACTGACCAATGTTTTACCCAGTTTCAGGGAATTAAGCATTGTTTCCTTCTGTAATTTTATCCATTTTATTCTTTAACACCAACTGAAAGAACTAGCATATATAAAAAATAGGGACTATTTTGTCTTCAGTGGGACTCAAAACCTCCAAATAGATATTAAAGGAAAACCTTATTGGCTAAACCTATTTGGCGAAACCAAAATGGTGAAAGGTGACAAGAAGAAATGCAAACCCCTAGAGATGCTTTAAATAGTACAAACTTCCTTCAAAGTACAGGGAACAGCTCTAAGGTAATAAAGATACCTGGCATGGAGGTGTGAACAGACTGCATATGTGCATGGTCACTCATGTATGACTCTTTGTGACTCCATGGACTGTAGCCTGCCAGTATCTCCTGTCAATGGAATTCTTGTCCTTGTCCAGGCAAGAGTAGTAGAGTGGGTTGCCATTCCTCCTCCAGGGGATTTCCCCCACTCAGTGATCGAAGCCATGTCTCCTGCATTGCAGGCAGATTCTTGACCACTGAGACACCAGGAAGCCCTGTGAGCAGAGTACAGATGTATAAAGCAAGCCTGAGGAGGGAGGGAAGATTGAATAAGAACATTTATACTTAATGTTATATTTTCAGAAAGTGAGCAAGAAGACAAGAGCATATACCTCATTCATTGTGGTGACAGCCAATCAAATGTCAATGAAAATAAATTAATAATGGGGAGAGATGCCACAGACACCTGAAATATATGGCTTTATTGTGAAAACTCAAGACTTTCTGCTCACTGGACATAAGAATGTTAACGAGAGAAAGCATTTACAGAGGAGATGACCAAACAGAGATGATGAAGATGCATCCTGAACTTCCACTGCTTCAATTTACATCTCTTACCTTTAATGTATTTCAGCAAATATGTGAACAGATACAAGTGTCTCATTCAACATTAGTAAAAATCAGAAAGAAATAAGTGTGGATAAGATGCTTATAAGTAAAAAGATTAAACATGTAGGAAAAGAGCCAATGTTAGAAGAAAGGGCAAGGAAACAATTGGTTACCCAGTTGAATGGGAAAACTTATTTGCAATTGATGTGTCTGATAAGTTAGTATCCAAAATATAAAAAGAACTCAGACAGCTCAATATGAAACAACTAAACAATTTGATTATTAAATGGACTGAGGGCCTGAGTAGGCATTTTTCAGAAAAGTCATACTGATGGCCAATAGACTAGTCATCCAGAAATCCAAATCACCCAGTTAAAGTTAAAAGACTAGTGACAGAATATGAAATCTGACATTTACAATGCCTAAAACCAATGAAGGGTTAATTTAGAATATATTAAAAATATAATACAAGAAATTTATGCATATTAACAATTAAATGTATGATTTCTTTTTAAAAAATAAAAACGATGTGAACAGGAATTTTTCAAGAATACAATTGAATCACTTTGTGGCGTAGCAGAAATTAACACAACATAGTAAATCAACTATACTTCAATAAAATAAAGTAAAAATTTTTTTTTCAAAAAATAAAAAAAAATGAAAAAAGCTTATAAGTACATGAAGTATAGAAAGAGATGAACTAGAGCAATGCAAATTTAAACAATAGTGAGGTATGAAGATATAGGAAACTTCATGTACTATGAAGGAATGGAGAAAGGTAGAGCATTCTGGAGAGCAGTCTAGTTCTGACTTTGAACTAGAGACTAGGACTATCACCACTGCTCTGGACCTATGTATATATATGTACATATATATACTATATATATATATACACATACACACATGCACACAATAAAAAGTAACGAATACATAGCAAAAGAAAAAGCAAGCCAATGATTTTGAAAATATTGAAACAATTGCCATACAATATGTTACTTTCTGCTGTACAATGAAGTAAATCTTTGCTTTCTGTTCTTTTAAAAATAAGCAAAGCTATTTTAGCTGTTATAATAATGGTTACTCTGGATGGCGGAGGAATAGGGCAGGGAGACCACTTTCTCTCCCACAAATTCATGAAAGTTCACTTGAATGCTAAGCAAATTCCACAAAACAACTTCTGAACGGTGGCAGAGGACACCAGGCACCAAGAAAGGTAGCCCATTGTCTTAGAAAATCCATGTTTTCCCTCCCCCTTCTCTTCTCTACCCAACTCTGTGAATCTCTTTGGATATTCTGGGCTGTGGAGAACACTTAGGGAACTGATTATTGGCTAGATCTGTCTCTCTCCTTTTCACCCTCCCTCCCCTCTTATCTCCTCCTGGTCCCCTCTATCTCCTTCCTCCCTCTTCTCCTCTCTATGTAACTCCGTGAACTTCTCTGGGTGTTCCAGGCTGTGGAGAGCACATAGAGATTTGATAACTGGCTAGCTTGTTGTCTCCCCTTTTGAATCCCCCTTGTCTCCTCCTGGTCAGCTCTATCACCCTTCTCCCTCTTCTCTTTTCCACGTAACTCAGCGAACCTTTCTGGGTGCCCTGTACTGTTGAGAATCTTTTCTCCATTAACCTGGATGTTTCATCATTGGTGCTATATGGATGGAGAAGTCTTGAAGCTACTGTAAGAATAAGATGGAAAACCAGAGACAAGAGGCTTAAATCCAAAACTTGAGAACACCAGAGAACTCCTGACTCCAAGGAACATTAATTGATAAGAGCTCATCCAAAAGCCTCCATACCTGCACTGAAACCAAGCTCAACCAAAGAACCAACAAGTTCCAGACCAAGACATACCATACAAGTTCTCTAGCAATGCAGAAACAGTCTTGAGCTTTAATATACAGGCTGCCCAAAGTCACACCAAACCCACTGACATCTCAAAACTCACTACTGGACACTTCATTGCACTCCAGAGAGAAGAAATCCAGCTCCACCCACCAAAACACCAATGCAAGCTTCCCTAACCAGGAAACCTTAACAAGCCATTCATCCAATCCCAGCCAGAGGGAGGAACCTCCACAATAAAAAAGCCACAGGGAGGAACCTCCACAAACTGCCAGAATACAGAAAGGCCACCCTAAACATAACAATCTAAACCAGATGAAAAGGCAGAGAAATTCTCAGCAGGTAAAGGAACATGATTTTTCCCACCAAACCAAACCAAAGAGGAGAAGATAGGGAGTCTACCTGAAAAAGAATTCATAATAATGATAATAAAGATGATCCAAAATCTTGAAAACAAAATGGAGTTACAGATAAATAGCCTGGAGACAAGGATTGAGAAGATGCAAGAAATGTTTACAAGGACCTAGAAGAAATAAAAAAGAGTCAATAAATAATGAATAATGCAATAAATGAGATCAAAAACACTCTGGAGGGAACCAACAGNTGAAACTACATTTGAAGTATAAAATTAACATATGCAACTGATGGATTATAGAAGAAATCGCTGTGGAACTTAAGCAATTTTTAGGTATTTAAAATAGTGGAAATACTAGAGCACATAACTTGGAGTGTTGGGTTGAAGCAATATAGAGAGATAAATGGTTAGACTAAAATTCTTAAGTTAGGAAAAGAGTGTAAAAATTAATGAGCCAAAACTCTGTCTTAGGAAATCAAAAATATAGCTACAGAATAAATCCAACAAAATAGCCCAGCATTCTTGAATGGACTTTGTTAGGAAAATACATTGACTTAAACATAATCCTTTTATTTGGACATACACTTGTGCGATGTAAACATTAAGTTCATGAACAAGTTATTATATCTAATTCATATAGATATATTTTTAGTATTATAGCCCTATATTCACATGCAATAGCCTGACAATTTTTAGGCCTTTAATGCTGGCTCACAAATATAAAGATGAGTTAGCATCTTTAGTATAAAGTATATAGTTAGTATAAAAATGAGTTGAGATGTGCTGTTCAGCCAACTTTGCAGACCCTCAATGCTGTGGGCTGTAGGTGATCAGTCACTATATTGGAAGGTTTTATTAGTCCACTGAAAGTGTTCTCTCTGGAGGCAGGCTCTTTTATAGTGAACCCTGTTGTCTCAGTGTCTAATGGATTTGTTAGGATGGCCAAGGGCCTAAGGCCCTGTTTGACTGTTATTTGAAAACTCCTTTAGATTCATGCCTTGTAGTGAGATAATCTCTGAATCTATTGGGCAAGCTGTAGATCCTTTGCATTGCTACATGACTACAGCCATGACTTTAAAAGACACTTGCTCCTTGGAAGAAGAACTATGATCAATATAGACAACCTATTAAAAAGCAGAGACGTTGCTGACAAAAGATCGGTCTAGTCAAAGCTATGATATTTCCAGTAGTCATATATGAATGTGAGAATTGGACCATAAAAAAAGTTGAGTGCCAAAGAATTGATGCTTTTGAACTATGGTGTTGGAGAAGACTCTTGAGAGTTCCTTGGACAGCAAGGAAGTCAACCCTAAAGGAAATCAATCCTGAATATTGATTGGAAGGACTGATGCTGAAGCTAAAGCTCCAATACTTTGGCCACCTGATGCGAAGAGCATTGAAAAAGACCCTGATGCTGGGAAAGACTGAGGGCAGGAGGAGAAGGGGGTGACAGCATGAGATGTTTGAATGGCATCACTGACTTGGTGGACATGAGTTTGAGCAAGCTCTGGAAGGTGGTCATGGACAGGGAAGTCTAGCATTCTGCAGTCTATGGGGTCACAGAGTCAAACACAACTGAGTGACTGAACTGAACTGATAGATTCTTTAGTGCAGAACCCTGGAGCCTGAGATATATTGATGGTTTATTGACAAACGTTTCCATCAAAAGTCTACAAAGCCATACACAGATATGTGTAATATCATGGGTTCTGAAGGAGATGTGGGCTTCAGGGCAGCTCTTCAGGTATTAACATTTGGATTGATTTCAAGGTCTCTAGCTCTAAAGATCATGGTGTCCTGTCCCATCACTTCATGGCAAATAGATGAGAAAACAATGGAAACAGNGTTCTGAAGGAGATGTGGGCTTCAGGGCAGCTCTTCAGGTATTAACATTTGGATTGATTTCAAGGTCTCTAGCTCTAAAGATCATGGTGTCCTGTCCCATTACTTCATGGCAAATAGATGAGAAAACAATGGAAACAGTGACAGACTTTATTTTCCTGGGCTCCAAAATCACTGTGGATGGTGACTGCAGCCATGAAATTAAGAGATGCTTGCACTTTGGAAAAAAGCTATGAAAAACCTAGACAGCATATTAAAGAGCAAAAACATTACTTTGTTGACAAAGTCCATAGAGTCAAAGCTATGGTTTTTCCAGTAGTGGATATGAGTATGGATGTGAGAGTTGGACCATAAAGAATGCTGAGCACCGAAGAACTGATGTTTTTGAAATGTATTGGACAAGACTCTTGAGAGTTCCTTGAACAGCAAAGAAATCAAACCAGTCAATCCTCAAAGGAATCAGTCCTAAATATTCATTGGAAGGACTGATGATGAAGCTGAAGCTCCAATATTTTGGCCACCTGATGCAAAGAGCCAACTCATTGGAAAAGACCCTGATGCCGGGAAAAATTGAAGGCAGGAGGAGAAGGGGATGACAGAGGATGAGATGGTTGGATGGCATCACCGACTCAATGGACATGGGTTTAGGTAGACTCTGGCAGTTGGTGAGCAAACATTAGAATAACACTAAGATGTGACACAGATGTTGTTATTATCAGACAGTGTCTTAAATAACAATGATTAATATGCCAAGATCTCTAAATGAATAAAATAGACAACATTCGCAAACATATGGGAAATGTAAACAGAGATAGAAATTCTGAGAAATAATCAGATGGAAACCTGGAAATCAAAATTTATGTAACAAAAATAAAAATGCATTTAGTGGACTCATCAGTTGACTAAACAAGGCCAATGAAAGAATCAGTGAGCTTCTAGATTGGTCAATAGACATTTTCCAAACTAAAATTCAAAGATAAAGAGAATAATTTTAAAAATCAGAGCACCACTAAGAACTCTTGGACAAAATCAAAAGTAATAATATATACATATACATATACATATATATATTTATAGTTATATATATATATTATATATATATATAATTAGAATATCAGAAGAGAAAGAAACATAGGAGAGAACAGAAAAAATATTTGAAGTAGTATTGGCCAAGAATTTTAAAAAATTATTGACCAACTCCAAACTATGGATCCAGGAAGCTTAGACAATAGCAAGCAGAATAAATATCAAAATTTACTCCTAAGCTATCACATTCAAACTTCTAAAAAGCAAAGTAAAGAGAAAATCCTGAAGAGTCTATGAATGGGAAAAAAAAAAGCAAAAAACCTTACCTATTAGATAAGGACTATTGGTAATTTATCATCAGAAACACAGAAGAAGAGAGTAGGTGAAATATTTGCAGTGTTGAAAGAACAATCTACCAACCTAGAATTCTATACCCGTAAAATGTTTCCTTCAAAAAATGAAGTAGTAAAAACTTTGTTAGACAAGATAACTGGGGTATTTTATCACTGATAGACCTGCCCTACAAGGAATATTAAAAGATTTTCCATAGGCAGAGGAAAATAAGTCAAAAGCTTGGTTCTGTATAAAATAGAAGAGCATCAGAGAAGGAAGAAATGGAGGTGAGATAAAATTTATTTTTTCTTATTTCTAATTAATCAGCTACATGACATAAGAACGGCAAGTATCACTTCAGTTCAGTTCAGTCGCTCAGTCATGTCCGACTCTTTGCAACCCCATGAGGTGCAGCACACCAGGCCTTCCTGTCCATCACCAACTCCCAGAGTTTACTCAAACTCATGTGCAGAGTACATCATGAAAAACACTTGGCTGGAAGAAGCACAAGCTGGAATCAAAATGCTGGGGAAATATCAATAACCTTAGATATGCAGATGACATCACCCTTCTGGCAGAAAGTGAAGAGGAACTAAGAAGCCTCTTGATGAAAGTGAAAGAGGAGAGTGAAAAAGTTGGCTTAAAGCTCAACATTCAGATAATGAAGATCATGGCATCTGTTTCCATCACTTCATGGGAAATAGATGGGGAATCAGTGGAAACAGTGTCAGACTTTATTTTTTGGGGCTCCAAAATCACTGCAGATGGTGACTGCAGCCATGAAATTAAAAGATGCTTACTCCTTGGAAGGAAAGTTATGACCAACCTAGATAGCATATTCAAAAGCAGAGACATCAGTTTGCCAACAAAGGTCCGTCTAGTTAAGGCTATGGTTTTTCCAGTGGAAAAACCATACATTCATTTCCATACTTTCATGTATGGATGTGAGAGTTGGACTATGAAGAAAGCTGAGCACCAAAGAATTGATGCTTTTGAACTGTGG
>SJYV01010245.1:118988-161238 GCA_006410875.1 Neotragus pygmaeus | reverse complement strand
AAAGCTATGATATTTCCAGTAGTCATATATGAATGTGAGAATTGGACCATAAAAAAAGTTGAGTGCCAAAGAATTGATGCTTTTGAACTATGGTGTTGGAGAAGACTCTTGAGAGTTCCTTGGACAGCAAGGAAGTCAACCCTAAAGGAAATCAATCCTGAATATTGATTGGAAGGACTGATGCTGAAGCTAAAGCTCCAATACTTTGGCCACCTGATGCGAAGAGCATTGAAAAAGACCCTGATGCTGGGAAAGACTGAGGGCAGGAGGAGAAGGGGGTGACAGCATGAGATGTTTGAATGGCATCACTGACTTGGTGGACATGAGTTTGAGCAAGCTCTGGAAGGTGGTCATGGACAGGGAAGTCTAGCATTCTGCAGTCTGTGGGGTCACAGAGTCAAACACAACTGAGTGACTGAACTGAACTGATAGATTCTTTAGTGCAGAACCCTGGAGCCTGAGATATATTGATGGTTTATTGACAAACGTTTCCATCAAAAGTCTACAAAGCCATACACAGATATGTGTAATATCATGGGTTCTGAAGGAGATGTGGGCTTCAGGGCAGCTCTTCAGGTATTAACATTTGGATTGATTTCAAGGTCTCTAGCTCTAAAGATCATGGTGTCCTGTCCCATTACTTCATGGCAAATAGATGAGAAAACAATGGAAACAGTGACAGACTTTATTTTCCTGGGCTCCAAAATCACTGTGGATGGTGACTGCAGCCATGAAATTAAGAGATGCTTGCACTTTGGAAAAAAGCTATGAAAAACCTAGACAGCATATTAAAGAGCAAAAACATTACTTTGTTGACAAAGTCCATAGAGTCAAAGCTATGGTTTTTCCAGTAGTGGATATGAGTATGGATGTGAGAGTTGGACCATAAAGAATGCTGAGCACCGAAGAACTGATGTTTTTGAAATGTATTGGACAAGACTCTTGAGAGTTCCTTGAACAGCAAAGAAATCAAACCAGTCAATCCTCAAAGGAATCAGTCCTAAATATTCATTGGAAGGACTGATGATGAAGCTGAAGCTCCAATATTTTGGCCACCTGATGCAAAGAGCCAACTCATTGGAAAAGACTCTGATGCCGGGAAAAATTGAAGGCAGGAGGAGAAGGGGATGACAGAGGATGAGATGGTTGGATGGCATCACCGACTCAATGGACATGGGTTTAGGTAGACTCTGGCAGTTGGTGAGCAAACATTAGAATAACACTAAGATGTGACACAGATGTTGTTATTATCAGACAGTGTCTTAAATAACAATGATTAATATGCCAAGATCTCTAAATGAATAAAATAGACAACATTCGCAAACATATGGGAAATGTAAACAGAGATAGAAATTCTGAGAAATAATCAGATGGAAACCTGGAAATCAAAATTTATGTAACAAAAATAAAAATGCATTTAGTGGACTCATCAGTTGACTAAACAAGGCCAACGAAAGAATCAGTGAGCTTCTAGATTGGTCAATAGACATTTTCCAAACTAAAATTCAAAGATAAAGAGAATAATTTTAAAAATCAGAGCACCACTAAGAACTCTTGGACAAAATCAAAAGTAATAATATATACATATACATATACATATATATATTTATAGTTATATATATATATTATATATATATATAATTAGAATATCAGAAGAGAAAGAAACATAGGAGAGAACAGAAAAAATATTTGAAGTAGTATTGGCCAAGAATTTTAAAAAATTATTGACCAACTCCAAACTATGGATCCAGGAAGCTTAGACAATAGCAAGCAGAATAAATATCAAAATTTACTCCTAAGCTATCACATTCAAACTTCTAAAAAGCAAAGTAAAGAGAAAATCCTGAAGAGTCTATGAATGGGAAAAAAAAAAGCAAAAAACCTTACCTATTAGATAAGGACTATTGGTAATTTATCATCAGAAACACAGAAGAAGAGAGTAGGTGAAATATTTGCAGTGTTGAAAGAACAATCTACCAACCTAGAATTCTATACCCGTAAAATGTTTCCTTCAAAAAACGAAGTAGTAAAAACTTTGTTAGACAAGATAACTGGGGTATTTTATCACTGATAGACCTGCCCTACAAGGAATATTAAAAGATTTTCCATAGGCAGAGGAAAATAAGTCAAAAGCTTGGTTCTGTATAAAATAGAAGAGCATCAGAGAAGGAAGAAATGGAGGTGAGATAAAATTTATTTTTTCTTATTTCTAATTAATCAGCTACATGACATAAGAACGGCAAGTATCACTTCAGTTCAGTTCAGTCGCTCAGTCATGTCCGACTCTTTGCAACCCCATGAGGTGCAGCACACCAGGCCTTCCTGTCCATCACCAACTCCCAGAGTTTACTCAAACTCATGTGCAGAGTACATCATGAAAAACACTTGGCTGGAAGAAGCACAAGCTGGAATCAAAATGCTGGGGAAATATCAATAACCTTAGATATGCAGATGACATCACCCTTCTGGCAGAAAGTGAAGAGGAACTAAGAAGCCTCTTGATGAAAGTGAAAGAGGAGAGTGAAAAAGTTGGCTTAAAGCTCAACATTCAGATAATGAAGATCATGGCATCTGTTTCCATCACTTCATGGGAAATAGATGGGGAATCAGTGGAAACAGTGTCAGACTTTATTTTTTGGGGCTCCAAAATCACTGCAGATGGTGACTGCAGCCATGAAATTAAAAGATGCTTACTCCTTGGAAGGAAAGTTATGACCAACCTAGATAGCATATTCAAAAGCAGAGACATCAGTTTGCCAACAAAGGTCCGTCTAGTTAAGGCTATGGTTTTTCCAGTGGAAAAACCATACATTCATTTCCATACTTTCATGTATGGATGTGAGAGTTGGACTATGAAGAAAGCTGAGCACCAAAGAATTGATGCTTTTGAACTGTGGTGTTGGAGAAGACTCTTGAGAGTCCCTTGGACTGCAAGGAGATCCACCCAGTCCATTCTAAAGGAGATCAATCCTGGGTGTTCTTTGGAAGGACTGATGTTGAAGCTGACACTCCAATACTTTGGCCACCTCATGTGAAGAGTTGACTCACTGCAAAAGATCCTGATGCTGGGAGGGATTTGGGGCAAGAGGAGAAGGGGATGACGGAGGATGAGATGGTTAGATCGCTTCACCGACTTGATTGACTTGAGTTTGAGTAAACTCTGGGATTTGGATAGCCCAGACATAAAACACAAAATAATAGCCATGTAAAATCTGGTCTCTGGCAAGTTCAAGAATGTTTGGAGTCTTCAGTCTGTGAGCTAAGTAGGGGACCATATCATATAACTAATCATTATTCCTGCTTGTCCCATCTCTAATTTTTTTGAACTGCCCAGGTTTTGGTGTCAACCTGCTGAAGGTAAAGTTGACTTTCTTAAGATAGAGTTGGTGAAACAACTTTATTTTCTATATAAATAGAAATTTATTTTTTAGGCTTTAGATGCCTATTCACTAGTGATTGATGCTTCAACTTATGGAGTCTCTTGACATAATTATCTTGATAAATGAAAATTTCAAGATTCCTTGGTGATGCAATGGTTAAGATTCTGCCTTGCAATGCAGGGAATGTGGGCTTAATCCCTAAGTGGGCAACTAAGATCCCACATGCTGTGGAGAAACTAAGCCTATGCACCACAACAACTGAAACCTATATGTTCTAGACCCTGTGAAACACAACTAGAGAGTTCGTGCACTCCTAAAAATATTCCACATGATACAACAAGGATCTCTGGTGCTGCAACTAAGACCCAACACAACCAGATAAATAAACAAATATTTCAAAAGAAAAAAATCAAAATTTCAAAACCCACTGATAGCTGCCATAGACCATAAAAAGATATTTGGGAAACCTCAGTTATTTGGATTCTTAATGAAACAAATAGGAAAAGATGGAAATTTGAAGTTTAATGATGAAACATTTGAAGAATTTCTACTAATGTCAGCGGATGATACTACAGCCACAATTATGAAAAGCTGTAACAAATAAATTAAGATAAACAATGTAATAAAATATGGATATGGTGACAAATTCATTAAATCTGGTTGTAGCCAGATTTGGTTCATTGAACTGCTACAATGATGCATTAAGAAATATAATGCAAAAGAAAGTAGTTTTTCAGAGCTGGAATTCCTTATTTGGAAACAAAATGAAGGTTTCAGTATTATATTCCCCTTCTCACCCAACCTCCAGTATAATAATTCAGAGTACAGACAGTTCAGGGCTTTAGCCAAGACAGTAAGAGATTTACTGGAGTACAAGGGAATCAAATAATAAAAATTAGTGAGCTAAAATTCATAATTTGATTAGGTGAAACACAAAAGATTTTTTAGAGCAGTTAAACTCTTGTGTATGGTGGTGGTAGATGACACTATGGTTTTATCAACAATTCATAAAAATTTATAGTACAAGAGTAAACATTAATATAACCAAATTCCCCAAATTCCAAAGTTGAGGGAACTCAGGATGAAATACAGAATGTAAAAGAATATTAAGTGTAATACAAATGTGTGCCCTAGCTTTTCAGTGTGACCTAGCCTCACTGAAAGGAGAAAGGGGAGAAAAGTTACTGCACTAAGCAACTTGGAAATTATTGGAACTGTGAAACTAAAGGCTATAAAACTGAAGGTCGTGTGAAAGCACAGCTCTAGGTAATCAAATTATTTCTTATATGGACATGGGTTGATAATTCTGATAGTGTTATGCATTTACGTGTGCTGTGCTCAGTGGCTCAGTCGTGTCCAACTCTAGGACCCCATGGACTGTAGCCCACCAGCCTTTTCTGTCCATGCAATTTCCCAGGCAAAAATGCTGGAGTGGGTTGCCATTTTCTTCCCCAAGGAATTTCCCAACACAGGGATCAAACCTGTATCTCCTGCTTGGCAGGCAGATTTTTTTTTTATTTTTTTTTTACCACTGAGCCACCTGGGAAGCCTCATAAATTTATACGAGAGTGTATTTAACTCTGCTATAACTTCCTGGGCCTTTAAATCATTGTAAAATGACGTATAAAACACAGAGTAGTGGTCACCATAAAGTTCTCGATCTAGAATCAGTGCTCTACCACTGGCTATTCCCCAGTCAGTTCATTTATATTCTCTCAAGACAGCTTCGTCATCTGTAAAATGGAGTTATGAATTTCTTCCTCATAAGCATTTAGGAGAATCAGAANTTTTTTTTACCACTGAGCCACCTGGGAAGCCTCATAAATTTATACGAGAGTGTATTTAACTCTGCTATAACTTCCTGGGCCTTTAAATCATTGTAAAATGACGTATAAAACACAGAGTAGTGGTCACCATAAAGTTCTCGATCTAGAATCAGTGCTCTACCACTGGCTATTCCCCAGTCAGTTCATTTATATTCTCTCAAGGCAGCTTCGTCATCTGTAAAATGGAGTTATGAATTTCTTCCTCATAAGCATTTAGGAGAATCAGAAGGTAAAATATATTTGAAAAATATCTATCAATCAAAATCATGAAGCATTCTTTTTTATGAAAATGTAAGGATTTTACATGGTATAACATGAAAAATTCCATACAAAGAGCCTGATTCATAAATACTTAATAAAAGGGTGTTCTTTCTGTATAATTTGTAGTTAGGAAATGGTTAAACATAAACCAAAGACATCCTCATCAAAGATACATTGATTTATAGTAAATAAAACCATATTTATCTGCAGATACTTTTTCCATACATAATTTTTCATTGTCTTGATTCTGTGGGAGATATCTGGATCATGAAGGCTTTTGAGGGATCATATCTTCAAATAATCTTCTCTGAATACAACTTTTATTGAATGTTCTTTAAAGAATAAAATAATTTACATTTTTTGCCAAAGCTCTTGTTAATTGGAAAATAATTTGTTTCAGACAGTGACAAAAACAAAAAGAAAGTTTAACCTTCTTATACTAGTATAAAATAAAATTAAATCGATGTTTGGGCTTCCCAAGTGGTGCTGGTAGTAAAGAACCCACCTATCAATGTAGGAGACATATGAAACAGGTTTGATTCCTGGATCGGGAAGATAACCTGGAGGAGGGCATAGCAACCCACTCCAATATTCTTGCCTGGATAATCCCATGGACTGAGGAGCCTTGTGGGCTTCAATCTCTAAGGTTGTAAAGTTGGACACGACTGAAATGACTTAGCATGCACTCATGCAAGCAGAGGATTCCCTGGTGGCTCAGACAGTAGAGAATTAGCCTGCAATGCAGGAGACCTGGGTTTGATCCCTTGGTCAGGAAGATCCCCTCGAGAAGGAAATTGCAACCCACTCCAGTATTCTTGCATGGAGTATTCCCTGGACAGAGGAACCTGGCAGGCTACATGGGGTCACAAAGAGAAGGACACGACTGAGAAACTTTCACTTTCACTTATGCAAACAGATACTAGATGGTGGGAACTAGGCTTCTCACCATTGAAAAGGAAGATGATAGGCAAGCAAGGAGGAAGGCTAGAATAAACCTTGTATTAATAGTTTTAGGTTAGAGTCAGATCCGTTAGCCTGAATTCATGTTTGGCTTAATATACAAATGGGTGGATATATGAGTTATCATAGGTATATGTATAAACATAAACTGAGATATATGCATAAATTTCCTAGCACTGTTGGCTGAAAGAACCTTGAAGAAAATAGCACTCCAGTGAAACAAGCACAGGTCAGTATCCAGAACTTTGTTTCTATACTCTTCTCCAACAAAAGGAATCAGGGCTTCTCAGAGAAATAACTGATTCTAGGTCTGGGGCAGTAATCTATAAGATGATCCTGTATCAACTTGTAGTGCTAGAAAGTAAGGATGTGCTAAAAACAAAAACAAAAACAAAAAACAAGATACTGGGGACATGCCAAAAGTACACTGGCATCAACCTAAAAGAATTCTCAATGGCCAAAGTTGGGACAATTTGAGAAAAAATGTAAATATGTAATGGTGGATTATGGACTTCCCTGTTAGCTCATGTAGTAAAGAATCTGCCTGCAATGCAGGAGACCCGGATTTGATCCCTGGGTCAGGAAAGTCCCCCAGAGAAGGGCATGGTAACCCACTCCAGTATACTTTCCTGGAGAATCTCGATGGATAGGGCACCCTGGCAGGCTAGAGTCCATGGGGTCACAAAGAATCAGAGATGACCGAGAGACTAACACACACACACACACACACACACACACACACACACACACACACAATTGGATTATCATCTAAAGAATAAACATTTACAGTGGCTTCCCTGGTGACTCAGTGATAAAGAATCTTTCTGCCAATGCAGTAGGCATGGGTTCGATCCCTGATCCAGAAAGATCCCATATGCCATGAAGCAACTAAGCCTGTGCACCATAACTATTGAGCCTGTGCCCTAGAGGCCAGGAGCCCAGCTACAGAGTCCAGTGCCAAAACTACTGACCCTTTACAGCCCATGCTCTGAAACAAGAAGCCACCACAATGAGAAGCTAGAACACTACAACTAGAGAGTAGCTCCCGCTTGTTGCAAATAGAGGAAAGCCGGGGCAGCAATGAAAACCCAGCACAGTGAATAAATAAATAGTTAAAATTATTTTTTCAATGGTCAACAAAAAAAGTTAAAAAAAAAGAAACATCTGAAAATCCATACTGGTATATATAAATGATGGAGTAAGTGGAGTGAAGAAACAGATTTTCAGTATGGAAGGATTTCAAATAATTTATGTAGACCCTCCCATGAAGGAGCTGGAGTTTTACTTCCCACCTCTTGTATGAGCTATGCTTAGTAACTGGTTTACAACAAACAATACAGGAAGGGACAAATAGCTTAGTGTGGAAATCTTACAAACTTCACTTCAGCCAGATAGCACAAGTGAACATCATCAGTGATATCATGTTGATAGCAGATACCTTTGATATAATGTAATAAGAATGACACTCCTTTCTGTAAGCTTCCTCCCTAAACCCATAACTTCAATATAGTCATGATAAAAACTGCAACTGAGAGACATTCTCCAAAGAAGCTGATCAATCCCCCTCAAAATTGTCAAGGAAATGACAGTCCAGATGAGCCTAAAAAACATGATGACTAAATAAAATCTGATATTTATATATAATATAATTTGGGTGGGAGTTTGGAAAAAGAAAGTACATTAGGTAAGCCAACATCTGCTGGATCATTGAAAAAGCAAGAGAGTTCCAGAAAAACATCTATTTCTGCTTTATTGACTATGCCAAAGCCTTTGATTGTGTGGATCACAATAAACTGTGGAAAATTCTGAAAGAGATGGACATAACAGACCACCTGACCTGCCTCTTGAGAAACCTATATGTAGGTCAAGAAGCAACAGTTAGAACTGGACATGGAACAACAGACTGGTTCCAAATAGGAAAAGGAGTACATCAAGGCTGCATATTGTCACCCTGCTTATTTAACTACTATGCAGTGTACATCATGAATAACGCTGGACTGGGAGAAGCACAAGCTGGAATCAAGATTGCCAGCAGAAATATCAATAACCTCAGATATGCAGATGACACCACCCATCTGGCAGAAAGTGAAGAGGAACTAAAAAGCCTCTTGATGAAAGTGAAAGAGGAGAGTGAAAAAGTTGGCTTAAAGCTCAACATTCAGAAAACGGTGGGAGGGGGATTCAGGATTGGGAGCTTGTGTACACTTGTGGTGGATTCATGTCGATATATGGCAAAGCCAATAGAGTATTGTAAAGTCAAATTAAAAATAATAATAATAAACTTAAAAAAAAAAGAAAACGAAGATCATGGCATCTGGTCCCATCACTTCATGGGAAATAGATGGAGAAACAGTGGAAACAGCATCAGACTTTATTTTTGGGGGCTCCAGAATCACTGCAGATGGTGACTGCAGCCATGATATTAAAAGATGCTTACTCCTTGGAAGGAAAGTTACGACCAACCTAGATAGCATATTGAAAAGCAGAGACATTACTTTGCCAGCAAAGGTCTGTCTAGTTAATGCTATGGATTTTCCAGTGGTCATGTATGGATGTGACAGTCGGACTCTGAAGAAGGCTGAGTGCCGAAGAATTGATGCTTTTGAACTGTGGTGTTGGAGAAGAATCTTGAGAATCCCTTGGACTGCAAGGAGATCCAACCAGTCCATTCTAAAAGAGATCAGCCCTGGATGTTCTTTGAAAGGAATGATGCTAAAGCTGAAGGAATTATGCTAAAGGTGGTACTTTGTTCACCTCATGCGAAGAGTTGACTCATTGGAAAAGACTCTGATGCTGGGAGGGACTGGGGACAGAAGGAGAAGGGGACGACAAAGGGTGAGATCACTGGATGGCATCACCGACTCCATGGACACGAGTTTGAGTGAACTCCGGGAGATGGTGATGGACAGGGAGACCTGGCGTGCTGCAATTCATGGGGTGGCAAGCAGTCGGACACAACTAAGCGACCAAACTAAACTGAACTGAAGGAAATATGAGTAAAGCATAGAGTTTAGTTGAATACAATGTATCCATATTAGTTCATTAGTTGTAACAAATATTATATGGGTAATGTAAGAAGCTGGACGTCCCTGGTATCTCAGTGGTTAAAGGATCTGACTGCCAATGCAGGAAACACAAGTTAGATCCCTGGTCCTGGAAGATACCCTAGAGAAGGAAATGGCAACCCATTCCAGTAGTCTTGCTTGGAGAATCCCAGAGACAGAGGAGTCTGGCAGGCTATAGTCCATGGGGTTGCAAAGTGTCAGACACTACTTAGTCACTGAACAGCAACAACAATGTGAGATGCTAAGTGTGGGGGTAGCTAAAGTGTTGAGGGATTCTTGGTACTATCTTTGCAATATTTCTATGAATTGCAAACTATTTTATAAAAAGTTATTAAAAATTAATGCAAGTGGAAACAAGTAATATGGATATTCTTTTATTTGTTAAAGAAATGCACTTTATCATTAAAACCTATTCATCAAGAAAAACAAAAGTGTAGTAGAAAGTCATGAAAATTAACCTGGTGAATATGGACTCATTTTCTTTTCTTTTCTTTTTTTTGTCAAAATCTGGTTTATGTCTTCTCAGTTTTTCAGACTTTCTTATTGAATTATTTATCTTCCTTTTATTCAGCTTTATACTTGCTGATATATTACATATATCCCAGTTTTACTGTAAATTTCCAAGCAGAAATTGTGTCTAATTTTCTCTAAATAGCCAGTTTCCAGCAAGTAGAAATACATGTAGTTACCAGTATGTGCTTATTAAATGCATGGAGACTCAGACTATGGGGGAAAAGAAAGAACTAAAGACAAAATTCTGGGCATGTAGAAAACAAGATAAAACATTCAAGAAGTCATAGCCAAACAAAGCTAAAGAAGACAACAGAAAAATTCAGTATCATGGAAGACAAGAAAAGGGATTATCAAGAGGAAAGGCCGGTAGTTTCAAACGCATCAGAGAGAATATGGGGGATTCTTATTGACTGAATACTGTGGGTTGAACCATGTTGCACAAAACAGTATAACCTCGTACCAGTGAATGTGACCTCATTTGAATACGTGGACTTGGTGGATGTAATCAACTAAGATTAAGTTAAACTGGAGCAGGATCCCTAGTCCATAGATTGGTGGTATTATAAGAGAAAGAAGAGGGAGATTTATTCACATAAGCATAGAGACACAGCCACAGGGGAGACAGCCACATGACCACGGAGCACACACTGAGGTGGCACCACTGCAAACCCAGGAATTACAAGGATTGACGCCACCGCCAGAAGGCAGGAAGACTCACTGAAGGATTCGGAATTCCTCACTGTCTCTGGAGGTGGTCTGGCTCTGCTGACACCTTGACTGCAGACTTCTGACCTCCAGTAGTTGTGAGAAAATAAATTTCTGTGATCAGAGTAGTCCAGAGAAACCAATACACCAAAAAGGGATAAATGATTAGAGAATTTCCTGGGATTGTTCCAAGGTAGTTGTTTGTGATGGCAGATAGAAGCCAAAATGAAGACTAGTTGGGAAATGTATGAGAGGTGAAGAAATAATTTCATAATCATGAACCAACATTGCAAAAATTTTAAGTGATAAATGCAAAATAGTTTACACTTTTTTCAGATACTATAATAATTATCATACTGAGTAAAGTAAGTCAGACAGAAAACAAGAAATATTGTGCAACATCCCTTGTTTGTGGAATCTAAAAAGAAATGATACAAATGAACTTACAACACTAAAAGCTTCACAGACTTAGAGAACGAACTTATGGTTGCTGGGGTAAAGGATGGGGGAAGGGATAGGGAGTTTGGGATGGACAAGTACACACTATGTTTAAATGGATAATAATTTAAATGGATATATACTATATTTAAAATAGATAAGCAACATTGACCTACTGCATAGCACATGAAACTAGGTTTAATGTTATGTAGCAGCCTGGATGGGAGGGAGTTTGGGGGAGAAGGGATACATGAATGTGTATTCCTAACCTTTTGTTGTCCACCTGAAGCTATCATTGATAATTGGCTGTACTCCACTACAAAATAAAAAGTTGGGTTTTTTTTTTTAAGTTTTATATCAGCAGTTCTGTAATGTCAACAAAGCACCTGATAACATGCTTCCACATGCTTTTGGGGTGTGGGAATTAGGATAACATTCTCAGGCAACACTTTGAAATTGTTGAAATGTAAAAATTCATTGCATCTATAACACTTCCCAAATTCATTGTAGTTTTAGAAATGTCCTTCCTAAATTTATTTTAAAGCCAACAATACATAATTAATTTTCAGGTGAGTTCATATTGAAGTAAGAGTTATCTCTTTGTCTCAGTGTGTCTTTCTTCCTTCCTTCACTTTTCTTTCCCTACAGCGTAATCTAATTCAACTTTCCTTTTCACCCAGTTCATTGTGCAAAGAATCAGGATATCATTTACTTCCATGTTATGAAGTTCAATCTTAAAATATCTTAAAGTCTAGACCAGTACTTCTGTTTGGCTCTTTCACCCTGTGCTGTGTTTGTCTCAGGATAGATCCTACTTGTAGAGGGATTACATCAACAGCTCAAAGCAACCATTTTTTTCATCAAGAATAGATTTCAACTGACCTGCACCATTGTCTTTAAGAACAGAGTAGATTGTTAATTACAAATCTTATCATAGGAGTGCCTTAGTAGAACCAATATTTCCCACTATTAATGTCTTTTAAATTTAAATCCTGTAACAAATTCAAGATGTCAGTATCAGAATAGTCATTCTTACCCTTTGTCCATGAAATAGATCATTACAATAGGCCCGAGTTTGGACTGCTACTGAGAGGACCAGAGATAAAATATAAGACAAGTACTATTGACTACTTAGTTCAGTAGTTCTACCATTTTTTTTACATATGATACCCTAGCAATGTAGTTTTCAAGAAACAACTATTTTAATCTGTGAACGATTAAAAAATAGATTCTTAAATTTATTTCATATCAAAAGCAACATGGTTAAAACCTGATCATGTACCCAGTGTGTTTTTTACATCTGTTTTCTTCCTTTTGATTGTTGATTCACATAAGAATTTAAACAATTGTGAATTCTTTGGTATCATTTTGTATTTGACTTTCATTTAAATGATGGCATATAATCTGCCCCAATTGGTTGTATTAACTGGGTTTCTGACCATTTAATTTTGGCTAACTACATATCATAGGCAAGACTCACTTTATTTCTCCCCGCCCCCCAAAATGATTATTTCTACCTTACAGTAGATAATTTATTAGACATTTTTAGAAAGATAACTTTCAAAAAATTATCATCTACCAGAACATAGCTTGGTATCATTATAAAAAATACTGCATTGTATAACTCCGAGTCTTCATTAGAGGCTGGGAAAAGTCCAACTCTAAGAGTTTCTTCCCTCCAGAGTAAAAGCTGATGATGAAGCTTGGGAATAATACACACTTGGAGTCAAAAAAGTGGTGATCCTAGTGTTTAAATATTTAACTCTGGAACCAGACTATCTGGGTTCTAAAATAACTTAAATAAGTCACTTAAACCTCTCTTAAATTCAGCTTCCCTATGTGGAAAAAGAGAATGATAGAAGTGTCTCATAAGGTTTCTGAGAGAGTTAAAATATGTAATAGCTTTAATATAGCACCTGACATACAAAAGTTAATCATTATTAATTGCTAATAGATTAATAAAGTGTGGAAGGTTGAAGCAGTGCCAGTTGCAGGGGCCATCAGTTGCCTTTGCTCACAGATTTCTAGAAAAGGCTCAGAAATGTGCAGTTACATTGTGTGTTGTGCCCTATGGTGAATGCCTAGGAACTGGGAAAAAAGGACATTAGCTAAGAGAGAACTAGTTTTCTCTAAGGGCTTTTAAAGCTTTCTGCATGTGCTCCATATGCTTGAATGAGTTGCTAAGGAGATATCAACATTTTTTTTCTTTTTCCTCCTAAGGGTTGAATTATTTGAGACTGCTTGCAATCTAGTGTTAGATATGTACCTAATAGAATAAGTGCAATAAATAGGAATTGAGGCCATTGTGTGTTTTCACTTTGTTTCAACTGGAATTAAGCAAAATCCAGAATCATTGTTCTTCACTTTTATGCAAATTATTAAATTGGATTATGCTGGCAGTGTCCCCAAGGGGGAAAAAAAAAAAACAACGTCTAGCCTCCTAAGGAGCAGGGAAGCAAGCTCTGGAATGTCCAGGGCTTCTCCATGGGGAGATTCTAAGATACATTAGAAGAATGATCTTTACCTAAGGCCATATTTGTACAGTACAACTAGTATATTATTTTTCAGGATAATCCAGGAGGAAAGATGACAAGGAAATGTGTCAAGATGTTTTAAGCTCTTTCTGTCAGGAGAGAAAGGAGAAATTACATACTTGAGTAAGTAAGGAGAGGAAAAGTTAACCTCAAACCAGAAACAGTGACAGAAAATAAAAAACTGTTCCTCATTTAAATTAATTACAGAAAGGATAATGAACTCTCCATATTTTTTTCATTTTTTTTTTTGAAGCTTTAATTTGTATTTACAATAGTGGTGGTGCTCTCAAAACAAGGAGATCAAAGTCAATCTTAAACAAATCGACCCTGAATATTCATTGAAAGGATTGATGCCAAAGCTGAAGCTCCAATACTTTGGAGCTGATGCTTTGGAAGACCCTGATGCTGGGAAAGATTGATGGCAGAAAGTGAAGGGGGTGACAGAGGATGAGATGTTTGGATGGCACCACTGACTCAAGGGACATTAGTTTGAACAAGCTCTGGGACAGAGTGAAGGACAGGGAAGCCAAGCGTGCTTCAGTTCATGGGGGGGCAAAGAATCAAACATGATTTAGCAACTGAACCACATGAACATGTTGGTATGAAAAATAAGGCAACATTTTCTATAGGTTGATCCTGATATATATTTAAAAGAGGAAGATGTGGAACAACAATCAACAAATCATATACACTTGTGACTACAGAATATACCTCACTCATCTCTAACTCCATACATTCTCCCCTTGACTTCTTGGTTGAGTTCTCCAAAGCTGGTGAAACCTATTAAACTCAGTGGAAGCATAATGAAAGGGATATCAAAGTAGAAAAGACATTTCACTATAATCAGAATGGCTGTGATCCAAAAGTCTACAAGCAATAAATGCTGGAGAGTGTGTGGAGAAAAGGGAACCCTCTTACAATATTGGTGGAAATGCAAACTAGTACAGCCACTATGGAGAACAGTGTGGAGATTCCTTAAAAAGCTGGAAATAGAACTGCCTTATGACCCAGCAATCCCACTGCTGGGCATACACACCAAGGAAACCAGAATTAAAAGAGACACGTGTACCCCAATATTCATTGCAGCACTATTTATAATAGCCAGGACATGGAAGCAACCTAGATGTCCATCAGCAGATGAATGGCTCAGAAAGCTGTGGTACATATACACAATGGAATATTACTCAGCCATTAAAAAGAATACATTTGAATCAGTTCTAATGAGGTGGATGAAACTGGAGCCTATTATACAGAGTGAAGTAAGTCAGAAAGAAAAACACCAATACAGTATACTAACGCGTATATATGGAATTTAGAAAGAAAGATGGTAACGATAACCTGTATGTGAGACAGCAAAAGAGACACAGATGTATAGAACAGTCTTTTGGACTCTGTGGGAGAGGGCAAGTGTGGGATGATTTGGGAGAATGGCGTTGAAACATGTATAATATCATATATTAAATGAATCGCCAGTCCAGGTTCGATGCATGATACTTGATGCTTGGGGCTGGTGCACTGAGACGACCCAGAGGGATGGTACAGGGAGGGAGGAGGGAGAGGGGTTCAGGATGGGGAACACGTGTATACCTGTGGTGGATTCCTGTTGATGTATGGCAAAACCAATACAATATTGTAAAGTAATTAACTTCCAATTAAAATAAATAAATTTTTAAAAAGATAGTAGTTTATTCTCTTGCAATTAAGACTGCTTTCCAATTTTTATGACAATATATGGCCATGAAGCAACATCACTAGGGTACCTCTCAGGTCCTTGATGGTTCCTGTTCAAATGAGAAACCCTGAAGTTTAAACTTAATTAGCTTTAAAGGAAATGAAGCTCTGATTGTTTTCATCAGTTTTTCCCTTTTTTTCATCTTACTGAGCTTCCACATCATTGTTGCATGATGAATTTTTCCAATTATCTGCTTGATTTGTACCCACTCTTCCAAGTCCTTTTTTCTCCATCTATCCTAATACAACAGCCAAAGCAATTTTACTTAAACTGCATCTCCTACATTCCTTTTCTTTGAGTGAGTGAGTGAAGTTGCTCAGTCGTGTCCAACTCTTTGCCACCCCATGGACTGTAGCTTACCTGGCTCCTCCCATCCATGGAATTTTCCAGGCAAGAGTACTGGAGTGGAGTGCCATTTTCTTTGATTAGATCTATCAATAATTACAGGCTTCCTTTGTGGCTCAGCTGGTAAGAAATCCATATCAACAATTATATACTTCTTATGCAATGATTTACAAATATCTTTATCTGAAATTCAAACCTCTCTTTAACAAAGCCCCTCTTGCTTCTTCTATAGCTTCCTTGTGCAAAACTGCTGTGCTGGTGTCAATGCATGCTATTCATGCTAAGTCACTTCAGTTCAGACATTCAGTCATGTCCAACTCGTTCCGACCCCATGCACTGCAGTGTGACAGGCTTCCCTGTCCATAACCAACTCCTGGAGCTTGCTCAAACTCATGTTCATTGGGTAGGTCATGCCATCCCACCATCTCATTCTCTTTTGTTCCCTTATCCTCCTGCTTTCAATTTTCTCAGCATCTGGATCTTTTCCAATGAGTTAGTTCTTCTCATCAGGTAGTCAAAGTATTGGAGTTTCAGCATCAGCATTAGGCCTTCAAATGAAATATTCAGCACTGATTTCCTTTAGGATTGACTGGTTTGATATCTTTGCTGCTCAAGGGACTCTCAAGAATCTTCCCCAACACCATATTTCAAAAGCATCAATTTTTTGTTGCTCAGCTTTCTTTATAGTCCATCTCTCACATCCATGCATGACTATTGGAAAAACCATAGCTTTGACTAGATGGACCGTTGTCAGCAAAAGAATGTCTCTGCATTTTAATATATGGTCTAGTTTGATCAAAGCTTTTCTTCAAAGGAGCACGTCTCTTAATTTAATGGCTGAGTCACCATCTGCAGTGATTTCAGTGTCCAAGAAAGTAAAGTCTTTCATGGTTTCCATTGTTTCCCCATATGTTTGCCTTGAAGTGACGGGACCAGATGCCATGATCTTCATTTTTTGAATGCTGAGTTTTCAGGCAACTTTTTCACTCTCCTTTCATCAAGAGGCTCTACACTCCTCTTCAGTTTCTGCCATAAGGGTGGTATCATCTGCATATCTGAGGTTATTGATGTTTCTCCTGGCAATTTTGATTCCAGCTTGTGCTTCATCCAGCCTGGAACTTCACATGATGTACTCTTCATAGAAGTTAAATGAGTAGGGTGACATTATACAGCCTTGACGTACTCCTTTCCCAATTTGGAACCAGTCTGTTGCTCCATATCTGGTTCTAAATATTGCTTCCTGACCTGCATACAGATTTCTCAAGAGGCAGGTAAGGTGTTCTGGTATTCCCATCTCTTGGAAAATTTTCCACAGTTTGTTGTGATCCACATAGTCAAAGGCTTTGGTGTAGTCAATAAAGCAGAAGTAGACGTTTTTCTGAAAATTTCTTGCTTTTTCAATAATTGAAAGGGTATTGGCAATTTGATCTCTGGTTCCTCTGCCTTTTCTAAATCCAGCTTGAACATCTAGAAGTTCATGGTTCACATACTGCTGAAGCCTGGCTTGGAGAATTTTGAACATTACTTTGCTAGCATGTGAGATGAGTGCAATTGTGTGGTAGTTTGAACATTCTTTGGCTTTGCCCTTCTTTGGGATTGGAATGAAAACTGACCTTTCCAGCCCCGTGGCCACTGCTGAGCTTTCCAAATATGCTGGCATACTGAGTGCAGCATTTTTTTTAAATTTATTTTTTATTGAAGGATAATTGCTTTTTAGAATTTTGTTGTTTTTTGTCAAACCTCAAACTGAATCAGCCATAAATATACATATATCCCCTCCCTTTTGAACCTTCCTCCCATTTCCCTCCCCATCACACCCCTCCAGGTTGATACAGAGCCCCTGTTTGAGTTTCTTGACCATACAGCAAATTCCCATTGGCTATCTATTTTAAATATGACAATGTAAGTTTCCATGTTACTGTTTCCATATATTTCACCCTCTCCTTCTGCTTCCCCATGTCTACAAGTCTATTCTCTATGTCTGTTTCTCCACTGCTGCCCTGCAGGTAAATTCTTCAATACCATTTTTCTAGATTCTGTATATATGCATTAGAATACGATATTTATCTTTCTCTTTCTGACTTCATTTACTTCATTGAGTGCAGCGTTTTAACAGCATCATCTTTTAGCATGTGAAATAGCTCAACTGGAATTCCATCACCCCCACTAGTTTTGTACATCCTGATACTTTCTAAGGTCTGCTTGACTCGAAGTCTGGCTCTAGGTGAATGACCACAGCATTGTGGTTATCTGGGTATGAAGATGCTTTTTGTATAGTTCTTCTGTGTATGCTTGCTACCTCTTCTTAATACCTTCTGCTTCTGTTAGGTCCATAGTGTTTCTGTCCTTTATTGTGCCCATTTTTGCATGAATTTTACTCTTGGTATCTCTAATTTTCTTGAAGAGATCTCTAGTCTTTTCCATTCTATTGTTTTCCTCTATTTCTTTGCAATGATCACTGAGGAAGGCTTTCTTATCTCTCCTTGCTATTCTTTGGAACTCTGCATTCAAATAGGTATATCTTTCTTTTTCCTTTTTTGCCTTTTCAGTTCTCTTCTTTTCTCAGCTATTTGTAAGGCCTCCTGAGACAACCATTTTGCCTTCTTGGATTTGTTTTTCTTGGGATGGTCTTGATCACTGCTTCGTGTACAATGTCATGAACCTCCATCCATAGTTCTTCAGGCAGTCTGTCTATCAGATCAAACTCCTTGAATCTATTTGTCACATCCAATGTATAATCGCAAGAGATTTGATTTAGGTCATATCTGAATGGTCTCATGGTTTTCCCTACTTTCTTCAATTTAAGTCTGAATTTGGCAATAAGCAGTTCATGATCTAAGCCACAGGCAGCTCCTGGTCTTGTTTTTGATGACTGAATAGAGCTCCATTTTTGTCTGCAAAGAATATAATTAATCTATTTTTGGTATTGACCATCTGGTGATGTCCATGTGTAGAGTCTTCTCTTGTGTTGTTGGAAGAGTGTGTTTTTCATGACCAGTGCATTCTCTTGGCAAAACTGTGTTAGCCTTTGTCCTGCTTCATTTTGTGTTCCAAGGACAAATTTGTCTGTTACTCTAGGTATCTCTTGACTTCCTACTTTTGCGTTCCAGTCCCCTGTCATACAAAGGACATCTTTTGGAGTGTTAGTTCTAGAAGATCTTGTAGATCTTTGTAAAACTATTTTACTTCAGCTCCTTCAGCATTAGTGTTTGGGTCATAGACTTGGATTACTGTGATAGTGAATGGTTTGCCTTGGAAAGGATCAGAGATCATTCTGTCATTTTTGAGGTTGTACCCTGCCTTTCAGACTCTTTTGTTGACTATGAGGGATTCTTGCCCACAGTAGTAGATATAATGGTCATCTGAATTAAATTCACCCATTCCAGTCCATTNTGGTTTGCCTTGGAAAGGATCAGAGATCATTCTGTCATTTTTGAGGTTGTACCCTGCCTTTCAGACTCTTTTGTTGACTATGAGGGATTCTTGCCCACAGTAGTAGATATAATGGTCATCTGAATTAAATTCACCCATTCCAGTCCATTTTAGTTCGCTGATTCCTAAAATTTCAGTGTTCACTCTTTCCATCTCCTGTTTGACCACTTTCAATTCACCTTGATTCATTCCAGGACCCTACACAATTTAGCTCTTTACAGTATTGGACTTTACTTCCATCATCAGTTGCATCCACAACTGGACATTCTTTTTGCTTTGGCTCTGTGTCTTCATTCTTTCTGGAGTTATTTCTCCATTCTTCTCCAGTAGCATATTGGGCACCTACCAATCTGGGGAGTTCATCTTTCAGTGTCATATCTTTTTGTCTTTTCACACTGTTCATGGGGTTCTCAAGGCAAGAATATTGAAGTGGCTTGCCACTCCCTTCTCCAATGGATCATGTGTTTGTTTGTTTGTTTTCTGTCAGAGCTCTCCACCATGATCCGTCTGTTTTAGGTGGCCCTACATGGCATGGCTCATACTTTCACTGAATTAACAAGGCTGTGGTCCATGTGATCAGTTTGATTCATTTTCTGTGACTGCGGTTTTTATTCCATTCACCCTCTGATGGATAAGGATAAGAGGTTTATGGAAGCTTCCTGATGGGAGAGACTGACTGAGAGACTAGTCACTTTAGTTATGTCCAGCTCTTTGTGACCCTATGGGCTGTAGCTCACCAGGCTCTTCCATCCATGGGATTCTTCAGGCAAGAATACTGGAGTGGATTGCCATGTACTCCTTCAGTTGATCTTCCTGCCCATGAATTGAGCCCACATCTCTTATGTCTCCTGCATTGGCAGGTGGGTTCTTTACACCAGCACTACCTGGTGTCAATACTGTTTTTAATTCTAGGACACTCTCGATACGTTCTCGTACCTCAAAGTCTTTGCTTGGATGTTCTCTTCCCTTAAATTAGAATTTAATAACAAAACATTCCAAATATTCTTCTTGTTGTTCAGTTGCCCAGTTGTGTCCAACTCTGTAACCACATGGACGACAACATGCCAGCCCTCCCTGTCCCTCACTATCTTGCCCAAGTTCATGCTCATTGCATTGGGGATGCCGTCAAGCCATCTCATCCTGTGATGCCCTCTTGTCCTTCTGCCCTTGATCTTTCCCAGCATCAGGAACTTTTCCAGTGAATCATCTGTTCATATCAAGTGACCAAAATACTGGAGCTTCAGCTTTAGCATCAGTCCTTCCAGTGAATATTCAAGGTTGATCTTCCTTAAGATTGACTGGCTTGATATCCTTGCTGTCCAAGGGACTTTCAGGAGTCCTTTTGAAACCCTCCCAAATAAAGCCTTTGGGGAAAATGTCCTCTTGTGTTACATAATATTGATTTGTTACTGAGTGCAGATATTACTTCTAATTTTAAAAATAGAGTTTGTTAAGTCTTGTAAAATTTTGCCTAACTTTTTGCCTTACTGTACATAGGACACATTTGTTGAGAAAGTGTCAGTGTGAATATTGAGAATAAATAGGAGTGTTTGGGGCTTAATTTTAGTATAATGGTTAACTATTTACTGTCTGTTCTTGCTATGATAATGTAATAGCATATAACAACTTCATATCATGAAATAATATAATGTTGGTAATTTTATGTTTTTCTAAATCCCTTCGGAATAAACATTTGCTTTTTAAAAATACTGATGGACAATAAAAAAGAAAACAAAAGCAGTCAACTAATGCCTTAGGCATAGGTCTTTGAAATCAAATAAAAAGGAAAAAATGTTAAAAATGATACATCTAAAAGATATTGTTGAAACTAATTTGAAGCCATTATTTTCACTTGAATAGTTGAGTGACATCTTATGTTCATCTTCTGCAAATAAAGCAAAAATTTGTAAAGGAATATCACCCTGAAAATACTTTAAAATCTCCATAAATGTGTAAAATCTCTATCCACACATATATAAATGTGTATGTCTGTGTGTGTGTGTATGTGTGTGTGTCTTTGTGTATACACTAAAAGCCTTTAGGGTGATTGCTGTTGTTGTTCAGTCACTAAGTCATGACTGACTGTGTACCTCCATGGAATACAGCATGCCAGGCTTCCTTGTCCTTTACTATCTCCCAGAGTTTGTTCAAGCTCACATCCATTGTGTTGGTGATATCATCCAACCGTTTCATCCTCTGTCACTCCCTTCTCCTCCTACCCTTAGTGTTTCCAGTATCAGGGTCTTTTCTATTGAGTTGGATCTTCACATCAATTGGCAAGGTATTGGAGCTTCAGCATCAGTCCTTCCAATGAATATTCATTTTTACATAATTATAAGATAAATAGGTAAATGTGAAGCATTTACTAAAATGCATATGGAAATATTTCATACTATTTTAATTTACAAATGTTTAATACTATTGGAAGCAAATAATTTGAAAGGGCAGATCTGTATGCATAAAAAATAAAATTCAGAGAATCAGATCACTGAGTTTGATATCTAGTTCTAGCACCATGTTTTTTGACTTTGAAGAAATGGCTTAAATGGTCTGTAGCTCAGCTAAATTCTTTCTCATGGCATGAATTTACTCAGCTCCATTCCTTATCAGCAAAATGCGTGTGAAAGCCACAAAGGTTTATTGTTCTATGCTCACCAGAAGGGCAAAAATTACAAAGATAGAAGGTGTGTTGAGGGTGTGGAAAAACTTACGACTTGCTGATGGTAATATCAACTGATAGAGTCTTTTTGGAAAAATGTCTAATGATCCCTGTTACACCCAAACATAATCATACATGATGTCCTGATATTCCACTCCTCAGTATNTTCCCCGGGTACTCTTAGCATGTGTTTCTTCACTTTCTCTATATTCAGCAAACCATTTGCTTAGGTCTCTTTAAGTATATTATATTTTAGTACAAAGTTTTAAAAATTCAGCATTTCAATTTCTTGAATTTTGAATTATTAAACTCTTTGTACCTAAAGAGAGTGAGCCTGTTGCTTTACACACATTTATAACAAATCCTTAAAAGATTAATTTCTTGAACTGCAGGAAAAGCAGGCCTCCAAATCAGCCAACACTTGCATTCTTGGCAAAGTCTATTCCTGTTGTCTGGGTCTTGATTGTGAAAGCGTTGCCTAACCTCAAGTTCTGTAAATGGATTTGAAAGAGCTTCTATTTATTTATTTTTTAATCTCCTGAGGTTACAGATGGTAGATATGAATAGGTCTGATTAATCGGAGGGTTTATGAAATGCAGAGAGTATTACCAGTTATGCACATTCCAAGAATCTGAACATTTCCAGAGAACTAGCCTGGGTTTATAAAAACAAATCAAGGGCAGGTCACGGCATTCACTTTCAGTGGGAGTGCAGGTTTAAACTCTGGCATTGCTGGGGCTCCTGACTAAGATTTTTCTTTTGCTTTGCAAAGTTTCTGATGGGCGGGACATCTAGCAATCCCTTTAACTCCCAAGCTGTGTTTCGACTTCCTTTTAGAGCAAGTGGTTTCCTGCACTTTTCACAGTTTTTAGCAGAGGAGAATCTGACACAGTGGTGAGCACCGTCAATGCTAGATGTGCCCTGAAGGGTCTCCAAAATGAGATTTCCAGCAAAAGTCGTGTGGCTTGTGTTGTGGACCGCTTGTGTCGCAGAAGGTAAGAGTTTTGCTTTTTTATTTTTTTTCCTATATTTCAAAACATTTGCTAACATGCTTTTAATGGCAGTACGAAAAACTTGGTCTAGAAGAGGTGATTTCATTACTGTTCTGTGGCCTTCTGTGTGAGACACTTTTGATATTGTGAACAATGTCAAAAAATATAAGCAGCTTATTTGAATGGCATATCTGATCATTCATCATAATTTTATTTAATATAAAATTTTAGAAAATGTTTTAATAATTATTTTCAAAAACTGTAACAAGTCATAATTGCAATTATCATAGAATGCACTTTACCTTTTTTTTTGCTTAAAATTTTCACCTTATGTGAAAGTATTAAGAAGTATGTGAACATATACAGAACAAGAAAATAAATTAGAAATTAAAAGCCTTCATATTACAATGATTGGACTTATTTCAGATACAGATGTTAAATCTTTCTAAAGAAAAATTTACTTATCATTTACAACTGATACTGTGATGGCCTTAAAAGTCTTGGAGTCAAACACCACTTGCATCATTAGAATGAAAATATATAAATTTGAAAAAAAATTACATATGCAACCTTTGTTGAAAGGAAAATATAGGGTTTTTTCCCTCAAAAGTTGTATATAACATATTCTAGAAGAATAGCCTTTAGGAGTAGTACATCTGAGTGCAGGGTTTTTTCTTTATATTAATAAGAAAATTTCTGGATACTTAAACTCTATTACTTTTTCCTCATAGACGAAAAAATTTCTTTGTGGAGGAAATTTGGTTTTCTAGTTCATGTTAGGTAACCAATTATGGGATAGATGTTTGATTGACATTTTTTTAAGTTATCATTCATGAATTCCCAGCATTTTTCACTGTCAACAAATTTTGATCAAATGCTTATTTCAAGTCAACCTCTAGGCAATGAGCAATATTAGCAAATAAACAAAACCCCTATTCTTGAGGATGGTTCAATCTAGAAAATAAAGGCAATTATTTTTTTTAAGGTATATCCTTTAATATCCTTTTCAGATTTTCTCAAATGTGTTTAAGACTTTTTTTAAGATAAATTCTTTTCTCGTTATACATGCTAATATGTGATTGCTTGATTTTTAGCTTATAAACCTTATATTCAGCCACTTTTTAAACTAGGTATACAATCATTTCCTTATCCATAAAAATATTGCAATAATAACTAATATTACAACAAAATATACGAAGAGATGATTACATTGGCAACGAGTTCTGGAACAATGTAATGTTATCAGTACTAAGCATCTTTTTCTGTACACAAGTGTTTCTGTCTTTTCTTTAATAAGAATAATTTTAGTGCTTCCTGATTGATATCCTGTTTGCTGAGGTTTTCTGTCGACTGCATTTGTCAAGCTAGGGAAGATTTGTTTTGTTTCTAGCTCATGTTTAAAGCTAAGGATTGATGCTTAATTTAATTAAGCTGTTTCAGTTATAACAAAGTAGAACTTGAATTATTATTAAAATTGTTTGCTACAAAGAATAAATGACAAAAACTAAGTAGCAGTGACTTAAAGTCCTTGCATTTCTCATTTATTCCAGAAGACTCATTTAATTTGTATTTAATGTTTCATCAATGTATGTTTGAATGTGACATCAGTTTCCACTAATGAACTGAGCATTAGCACTATATCCATTACAGTGAGAATGGCTATCAACCTAGTCACATTCTAGATAAAGCACAGCTTTAGTATTTAAAGTAATGTTTAGGTTAGCCTCATGGTTTTCACAAAAAACACCCTCAATGCACAAGCTAGTAGAGAAAAATCACATGAGCTTTCAGTAGATGTGGGGACTTCCCTCATAGCTCAGTTGGTAAAGAATCTGCCTGCAATGCAGGGGACCCCAGTTCAATTCCTGGGTCGGGAAGATACCCTGGAGAAGGGATAGGCTACACACTCTAGTATTCTGGCCTGGATAAGTCCATGGGGTCACGAAGAGTTGGATGACTGAGTGACTTTCACTTTTTCAGTGGGTATAGAACTGCTCTTTTACTGCTTGTTCACCAAATATTTCTGAAACTGTTAGTTCAAAATGCCAATCAATTTCATCAATCTAGCATACTTAACAGAAATTTTATTAAAGAGTGGTCTTAGTCATTTAAAAATATACACATATGCTTCAACACTGGCCTCTTTTTTTGTCTCCTGTGTAGAAATAACTACAGAATACAAATTGAGAGGTTGAGAAATACTAAATTGAATACTGAGTGCTAAGTTGAGACATTGAGAAAAGACAGTTGTGTCTGCTATCACAATGGGCTTCACTCAACTAGATATAGCATTTCAGCATTTTCTACATGGTCTTTGTCTTGTTAGGAGTGAACATTTCTTAACAATACTAATCACTACTGAAGAGGAATAGTAACCAACAGGAAGAATTTATAAGCTCAACTCTCCATTAGTTTTTCCTTTATACTGGAGACCAAGTAGTACCTTTTTAATGCAGTAGGTTATCTGCATTTTCATCCTTAGTTGAACAAGAACATCAGTCGCTTCAAGGGGAGTCACCCCAGACTACTAAGAATCTGGTGAGATTTGCAGAGTTTAGAATGACAGTTCCTCAGTTATAACACATTGTTTCTGCCTTCTGGAATATCTTGTGACCAATTTTTCAAGAAGACCTTTTAAGATCCAAAAAGTGTATAAGTTTTGGAATTAACCATGGCCCCCAAATTCCAGGATGATTAAAGTAAATAAATCAAAACATAGTTGAAGCATGTCCAAGGCATGATGGCTATGCTGCTTGGCAAAATATGTGTTTTCTAATTCTGGAGGCTAAAAAGATAAAAACATTCTTTCAGGACCTGAAATATGTTACATATCAGAGAGATTCTATTCCAACACAAAGAGGAGAACATTTTTAAAATATATTTTACTGTTTCAAGTACAAAGTGGTTTTGAATCAGAGTTAAATCTAATGTAAAAAAATTGATACTGTGATCATAAAAATTAATTATAAATTCATAAAGAATATTTTAATACAAAAATAATTGCCATGATAAGAATTATTATAAATTGATAACAATTGCTCTTTTACAAGGACAAATGTGAATACCACATATAGTTATCTAATCTAGAAAACTAAACTCTGTGTTTCAATTCTAGTGTGATAGATAAACAAGAATCCATCCTCTCCAGAAGATCTCACATTTTCAGATCTAGTAGTGTGAGTGTTTACCTATATGGTGTGACTTAAATCAGAGCAATAGAAAAGTTTTCGTCAATATCTTCTGTTCTCTTAAAATGTACATATTAATAATACCATAAATTCAACCAGTCTGAAATTTATGTGGAAGGCCATATGTGAGTAAGAGTTGGGGTAGTTAAATTTAGTCATCATGATTCACTGTGAATTCCATTTGATAAGTTTTCTGCAACAGTTTTAGTGGGCAAAGGGTAGCAACGAATGGAGGTAAGAACAGAGTAAGCAATTTGGAAGATGAGGTGTTTCCAGGAAGGAAGATTTGATGGAAAAAGTGCTCTCTGGGTGCTTTGACAAAAGGTGGAGCAAATGCCCCTGGGGTAGCCAGGAGAGGTAAAGCCTTGCTGATTTTAAGTTTAGGTCCAGCCTGGGAATGCACATTCTACTCTTTTGCCTGCACGTAATTTTAAACAAGGGGCTTCCCAAGTGGCGTTAGTTGTAAAGAACCAGCTTGCCAATGCAGGAGACAGGACATGCGGGTTAAATCCTACAGTCGGAAAGAGCCTCTGGAGGAGGGCATAGCAACCCACTCCAGTATTCTTGTCTGGAGAATTCCATTGACAGAAGAGCCTGGAGGACTATAGCCAATAGGGTCACACAGAGTTGGACACAACTGAACTGCCTTAGCACGCAATTTTAAATTAGAACTAAATTATTTAAGTATTGCTAAAATTATTCTTAGCTCGAAGTATGTTTTCAAATACAAGTGGAAGCACAGATAAAGAGGCATTCTGTATCTGGGGGCCTTCATTGCTAGGGTTTGAGCCTCAGCCTGAGTTGACCCATTTTTATTCCCTCAGTCTGTGACGGTCCTTCGCTTTTGGCCATGTTTCCTTCTTCTCAGCTCTCCTCCTCCCCGCTCTCACCCCACACACCAACCCCCACCTGCCTGCCCTGAGATTCTGCCAAGCAACCTGTTCTGTGGTCACTTAACTCATGTGCACTTTACCCATTTCTTAACATCTTGAACCAGTCTCAGGACATAGTGTTTAAAAGGGACATGATGTCACTGAAAAAATACTATTGCATTTTAGCTTAAAACTAAAAGAAAACATTATAAAAATGGTTCAGAGAAAGCAAAGTAATGGAACAGGAAAAAAAAAATCCCCAAAATAATACAAGTAAAAAGATTTGACAGAGTACTTTTATTTGTTTCGACATTTTGACTGAGAGAGCCAAGTTTCCCCTAAACCTCGTTAACCAGAAATGTAATAGATAGAAAAGTGATTATAGAAATGTTCCTTCAAAGTTTTCTGAACTAAATTAAAATGATTCTGAACTTCAAAAAGTATAAAATAAATTCAAATATAGGACCCATAAATAAGATGTAGAATGGAATTTTACAGATGCTAAATTTGGGGGGGTTCATACAACAGAGCACTAAACATTTGTACCCTTGTCTTATCTTTTACTTTTGCTCTCATCTATGATGCCTTTTCTCTGGGTTATCCATTCAGTTCAGTGCAGTTCAGTTGCGTCCGACTGTGACCCCATGGACTGCAGCATGCCAGGCTTCCCTGTCCATCACCAACTCAGCATGATCTTGCTGAACCTCCTGCCCATTGAGTCGGTGATGCCATCCAACCATCTCTACTCTGTCGTCCCCTTCTCCTCCCGCCTTCAGTCTTTCCAGCATCAGGGTCTTTTTCGAGGAGTCAGTTCTTCACATCAGGTAGCCAAGGTATTGGAGCTTCAGCTACAACATCAGTCCTTCCAATGAATATTCAGGATTGATTTTCTTTAGGATTGTCTCCTTGCTGTCCAAGGTACTCTCAAGAGTCTTCTCCAACATTGCAATTCAAAAGCATCAATTCTTTGGCACTCAACTTTCTTTATGGTTCAACTCTCACATCCATACATGACTACTGGAAAAACCATAGCTTTGACTGGATGGATCTTTGTTGGCGAAGTAATGTCTCTGCTTCTTAATAGACTGTCTAGATTTGTCTTAGCTTTTCTTTCAAGGAGCAAACATCTTTTAATATCATGGCTGCAGTCACCATCTGCAGTGATTTTGAAGCCCAAGAAGATAAACTCTGTCATTTTTTCCATTTTTTTCTATCTATTTCCCATGAAGTGATGGAATCAGATGCCATAATCTTCAGTTTTTGAATGTTGAGTTTGAAGCCAGCTTTTTCACTCTCCTCTTTCACTTTCATCAAGAGGCTCTTTAATTCCTCTTCACTTTCTGACTTAATGGTGGTGTTAGCTGCGTAAATGAGGTTATTGTTATTTCTTTTGCAATATGGATTCCAAGTTGTGCTTCATCCACTTTGACATTTTGCAGATTATCCATAATCTTCAGATAAAATGGAAAGTCTCTGGGTTAGCCTTGCATNTGCCATAATCTTCAGTTTTTGAATGTTGAGTTTGAAGCCAGCTTTTTCACTCTCCTCTTTCACTTTCATCAAGAGGCTCTTTAATTCCTCTTCACTTTCTGACTTAATGGTGGTGTTAGCTGCATATATGAGGTTATTGATATTTCTTTTGCAATATGGATTCCAAGTTGTGCTTCATCCACTTTGACATTTTGCAGATTATCTATAATCTTCAGATAAAATGGAAAGTCTCTGGGTTAGCTTTGCATTTATTCATTCAATAATCTTTTTTTTTTTTTTTTTGAGTGATTGCTAAGTACCGGGCACTATGGCAATAAATACTTTCCAAGCAACTCCTACTTGGGAGGAAAAAAAGCAATGATTATTATATAACACTAATATATTTATTTTATCGTATATTTTGATGGAGATAAATGAAAACACTATAGGATCACTTAGGGAAGGCAATATACTCAGGCTGGAATGAAAGAATGGAGTAGGATGGGGCTGAGCAATTGGTTTGCAAGAAGCGCAATGAGGAGAGGAAAATATATCAGAGTTGTGATGACATCATGGGTAGGTTCTGATAGGTGAATGAGAGTTAACCAGGTGAGGGGTAACAAGGAGGATATCGATTTTAAGAAGATTCAAATGTGTACTCAAAGGACTAAAAGTAGCCCTATAAAACCAGAGGAATCCAATCACTTTCCATATTTCTAATTCTTTAATCAATTGAACTTGTCCAAATAATATGGGTAAAATTGAGTGTCGTGTGTGCTGTTTTTCTTCCCTTTCTCTTTTCATCTGTATCCCCACAATTGTTGTGATAGTCCTTATTCTCTGGGAAGTTACATTTTGATAGGAGGACAGATGAAATTCTAGTAAACATAAACATAACTCTGAATCATGAATTATATTGTGAAGAAAGCGAATCAGGGGCTGAGGGAACATGACACAGAAAGGGTAGCGGGGTGTCCAGTGGGTCTTGGAGCCTAGAGATAAGTGGGATTCCTTGGAGGAAGCAACATGTGAATAGAGCCTGAAAGATGAGACAGCTAGTCACCAAGCGCCTGAGGTTAAAGAGACTGAGGAGTGAAACAACATGTGCAAAAGGCCTAAGGGGAAAACATTCATTTGAGATATTCAACTAAATATAAACAGTCAAGCTATGGTAGCTTTGGCATTGTGAATAAACTATGGAGGTGATAAGATGAAATCAGAGAATGACAAATACAGATTCTAAAGAAACATACAAGGATAAGGAGAAGTCAGGGTAATTTTAATCTCAAAAGCGACATGACCAAATTTGCAAAAATCACTTGTGGCTCTGATGCTAATGTGAGAGGGGAGCTTGGGGATTAGTTAGCAGGTTGAGTTATCACCAAGCTGACAGATGATGGTAATCAGAACTAACATTTTAGAGATGGCAGTGGCAAGATGAAAAAACAGTGTGCTGCTAAGTCGCTTCAGTCGTGTCCGACTCTGTGCGACCCCATAGACGGCAGCCCACCTGGCTCTCCAGTCCCTGGGATTCTCCAGGCAAAATACTGGAGTGGGTTGCCATTTCCTTCTCCAACACATGAAAGTGAAAGTGAAGTCGTGTCCAACTCCTAGCGATCCTGTGGACTGCAGCCTACCTGGCTCCTCCATCCATGGGACCTTCTCAGCAAGAAACATTTTAGAGATGGCAATGGAAAGATGAAAAAACAGTGTAGTTGATGGTAATATCTTTTTCTCATGGAGACAAGAGATACCATTTAAAGTTCTTGGATGTGTCTGTGTTTTTTCAGTTAGCATAATGTCTTCAAGATTTAGTCATGTTGTTGCAAGTATCAAAGTATCCTTCGTTTATAAGGCTGAGTAATATTCCATTGTATATCTGCTGTATTTTGTTTATCCATTTGTCTATTGATGGACACTGGGCTGTTTCCATTGTTTGGCTCTTGCACTCCTTTGAGTATTGGTGTGCAAGTATCCCTTCAGGTCTCTGCTTTCATTTCTTTTGGGTCCATACCTAGGAGTTGGGTGGCTGACCATTCATAACCACTTAAGTTAATGCAATTGTGTCCAACTGTTTGTGATCCAATGGACTGTAGCCCTCTAGGCTCCTCTGTCGATGGGATTTTCCAAGCAAGGATACTGGAGGGAGTTGCCATGCCCTTACTCAGAAGATCTTCTTGACCCAGGAATCGAACTCATGCCTCTTACATCTCCTGTATTGGCTCCTGCATTGGGTTCTTTACACTAGCACCACCTGGGAATTCCTGAATCATATGTTAACACTGTTTAACTTTTTAGGGAACAGCTAAACTGTTTTCCACAATGGCTCTACCATAGTGGTTAAGTATAAAATTTAAAATTTATTCTTTCTGAGTCCTGAACTTATTCAAGTAAATGATTTAGCTACTAAAAAAAAAAAAAAAAAAGTTCATGGAAAAAGCACCAGAGGCTTTAGTATCATTTGAAGTATAATCAATATGAGAACTCTTTTTATAGTAAATGTGTCTACATAGAGTAAATATTGTGAGAAACTAGTAGGAAGATTTTGTGAAAGTGATGTATTCTTGTTTTTTATGTCTGGTTGTTCAAAGCAAGTAACAGAGGGATAAATATCCTTTGTGTAACTGCATTGCTTTAATAAAAATAATTTAAATTGAATAAGTTAATGGATAAGAAAATTTTACTTTTTCCTTGCATGAGCATAAGGAAAGGATAGGAACTAAATTCGTCAGAATGTTAGTATATTAGTGAAAATTGGTGCTCCACTCATGATGCTGCCATCTACATTTGGAATTCGACAGATTAATTTTTCCGGTAACCTAAACGCCATGAAGTGGATCTGAATTTAGAAAGTGTTATTATCCTGTAATTAAACACAAAATTTTCATGTTATTAAAAAAAAAGATCTTTAATTTGAAAAAGCGAAACCAAAAGCTCGGGCTTCTTGGGGAGAGGGAGGGGGCACTGGTAGGTAGAGGTACAGGCAGTTTGTGTTTTTTTTATGGCGGGGTGTTTGCACCATCTAGCGGAGAGAAAGTATGTTTACTTAAATTTTAGAAATCGAAACTAATGTGGACTCAAAAAAGTTCCCTAACAAATGCGCCACACATTTGCAAAAACGTCAAGGAAAAACTAGTGCATATGAAAGTCCACATAAGTGTTATATATTACAGAAAAAAGAATTTTCATATGAACTTTCTGTTCTATGAAATATGGAAAGTTATCAAAATGGGATCCAGCTCAGTAGATTATTTTTCCCCCTTGTCTTTATGAAAAGAAATCCTAGAATAGAATGTTAGACCATTATTATAAAACCAACTAAGAAACGAAGTTTAGCAATGAAAATAATATCAACAAATAAATATGGTGAGAAGTATCTTTGACTTCGCCATTTATGTGTTGAGCATATACTAATGAAATCATCTTAATAACGAGAGTAGTTATATCTAAATTAAGTAGGAAAAAGTTTTGAAAAGATTATCAATTATAATAAGTAGACATTAGCTTCATTATTAATTGCATCTATTCCTCTCTTTATATGTCATATTGTTAATGAATTACTTTTTCAAAAAATAAGAATCATATGGTATAGGCAGATACTATTACATAATACCTTTATTGTGAAGTATATGAGTGAATAAAATATGTGTACTGTATTAAAAATAATTAAAACTGCCCATGGAAACAAATAGAGCTTTCTGAGCATCCCCAACATACCCTTGGGTTTCTTTTGGATTAATACCCCTTCCTTTCTTCCAGAAGCAAACATTATTTTAATATTTATGGTAATTATATTTTCACACTTCCTTCATAGTTTTTAAAGGTCTATGTACACATCCCTCTTATATATGTTTGTTCTTGAATATTATGTAGATGAAATAATTTTGTAACAGTTAATGTCTTCTTACTTCATGTGATTACTATCATTTGTTTCTTCACCATTTTGTGGCATTGGTGTGAAGTTGAAATGCAGAAACATACACAAATTTCAATCCATTCAATAGTTGACAGGCTTTGAAGTTATTTCCATTTTTAATTATGAAAAAAACACACATGACTATAAAATATTACCATACATGAAAATCTAGTTTAGTGTATTCCTAGGAATAAAATAGCTCTTCAGTTCAGTTCAGTCTCTCAATAGTATCCGAGTTTTTGCTACCCCATGGACTGTAGCACACCAGGCTTCCCTGTCCATTACCAACTCCTGGGGATAAGTCAAACTCATGTCCATCGAGTCGATGATGCCATCCAACCATGTCATCCACTGTCATCCCCTTATCCTCCTGCCTTCAATCTTTCCCAGCATCAGGGTCTTTCAAATGGGTCAGTTCTTTGCATCAAGTGGCCAAAATATTGGTGTTTCAGCATCAGTCCTTCCAATGAATCAGGACTGATTTCCTTCAGGATGGACTGGTTGGATCTCCTTGCAGTCCAAGGGACTCCCAAGAGTCTTCTCCAACACCACAGTTCAAAAGCATCAATTCTTTGGTGCTCAGCTGTCTTTATAGTCCAACTCCCACATCCATACATGACTATAGGAAAAACCATAGCTTGACTAGATGGACCTTTGTTGGCTAAATGTCTCTGCTTTTTAATATGCTGTCTAGGTTGGTCATAGCTTTTCTTCCAAGGAGCTTTTAATTTTGTGGCTTCAGTCACCATCAACAGTTATTTTGGAGCCTCAAAAAATAGTCTCTCATTTTCCATTTTTTGCCCATCTATTTGCCATGAAGTGATGGTATCAGATGATCTTAGTTTTCTCAATGTTGAGCTTTAAACCAGCTTTTTCACTCTCCTCTTTTACTTTCATCCAGAGGCTCTTTAAATCTTCTTCACTTTCTGCCATAAGGGTGATATCATCTGCATATCTGAGGTTATTGATATTTCTCCCGGCAATCTTGATTCCAGTTTGTGCTTCATCCAGCCCAGAATTTCACATGATGTACTGTGCATAGAAGTTAAATAAGCAGGGTGACAACACACAGCCTTGACATACTCCTTTTCCTATTTGGAACCAGTCTATTGTTCCATGTCCAGTTCTAACTGTGGCTTCTTAACCTGCATACGGATTTCTCAGGAGGCAGGTAAGGTGGTCTGGTATTCCAATCTCTTGAAGAATTTTACAGTTTGTTGTGATCCATACAGTCAAAGGCTTTGGCGTAGTCAATAAGGCAGATGTAGATGTTTTTTTTCTGGAACTCTCTTGCTTTTTCAATGANCCTCTTCCGTGGACTCTCATGACAGTGCTGCCAAGGCAAGGACATTGCCACCAGGAAATGAGGCAGGTGCGGCTCAGAGAGGTCAAGCGACTGGGCCAAGGCCACACAGCTGGCAAACGCAGAGCTGATGGGTCGAGTCCCGGGCGGAGGCACGAGGCAGCCTGCCCACCCCGGAACCTGCTAGGAGTCTCCTGTCTGTTGGCTCAGTCTCTGCTTAGACCGGCTCCCCCTGAAAGCCAAGTTCATAAGGACCCCCCTGGTGGCACTAGCCTGCCTGCGCTGGGCGGGCCAGGGCAAAGGGAGGTTCGGTGCCGAAGAATGGTAGGGGCGCAGTGGGCAGACCCTGCTAGGGTTCTGCAGGGGAGGAAGGCGGGGCCCCTGCAGAGCCTTGAGGCTCTCCCAAGCTGGGTGGTTTCCTCAGGATCGCCCAGCCCAGAGCGTTCGATCCCCTTCCAGCCCCAAAGAAGGGGCCCCGCACAGGCCTCTCCCACCATCACCGTCACAACCTGCTGCCTGGAGGCCCCGTCACACCTGCTCCTCTCAGCTGCCTCGAGGGGGTGGACAGGGTCGGGCAACTCCTCCTCATTTTAACCAAGGGTCCTGAGGCTCAGAGAGGTGAAGGGGTGTCTCTGAAATGAGGCAGCCAGCCAGGACTTCAGTCTGTGGCTTTCATGCAGTTGCTCAGCAAGCATTTGCTGGATGCAAGCTGTGTCTGGGGATACCTCCGGGGCCACGCACTCAGGAATGGTGACGCCCACTCCAGGCCGCTTTCCTTGGCCCCCAGACTCCGTCCTGCAATTGCAGCGAGGAAGGTGGAGGGGTGGCGGTGTCTTGCTTCCAGCGCTGGCCCAGCAGGGTGGGTGGCGAGGGTGGCGTTGTTGGGTGTCACCACGAGGCCGCACCGCCCCGACACTCAGCCCAGAGGAAGGCCCACAGCGCCCAAGGCTGGCACTGCGCTACGCACNTGCAGCGAGGAAGGTGGAGGGGTGGCGGTGTCTTGCTTCCAGCGCTGGCCCAGCAGGGTGGGTGGCGAGGGTGGCGTTGTTGGGTGTCACCACGAGGCCGCACCGCCCCGACACTCAGCCCAGAGGAAGGCCCACAGCGCCCAAGGCTGGCACTGCGCTACGCACACCAGTGAGCCAGCCTCGGGCTGATCTGAATGCCCAGAGGTCTGGAGGTGGGCTGAAGGCAAAAGTGGCCTCAAGTCTTCCATGAAACAGTGCTGGAATGAAGGAAGGAAATGAGGGGGAGATGGAAGGAAGAGGGGAATGAGGCAAGAAGAGAAAGGAAGGGAGAAAAAGACAGAAAAGCAAGGATGACTGAGAGAGCCTCTTCGGGAGAAGAGGGGAGAAGAGGACAGAAACCATGATCTGGAACTGAAAGCCCAGTTCTGAATCCTAAAGAAGCCTGAGTCTTGCTCTCCCATCTTCTCCCCGGAGNAGATGCTAAGAAATAGGAAGTATCTAAAATTGGTTTATTATCTCAAAATTAATTCTGTTGCCTTTTCTTTTCACCTCTAAGGAAACTAGCACATGCACCATCTCATACCTTGCTTTCATCAGCTCATGAAAAACTGAATTCATATCATATCTTTAAAAACAAAATCAATAAATCCTGTCTTCATAATACTTGGGTTTGATTGCATAGCCTGAGTTGGGAGGCCACATTGCAAATGATTCAAAAGCAAGTGTCTCCAAGAAGACCAAATCCAATTTTCATTTTCTAATGACAGGCCCTTAGTGATTTGTTTTAAAAAGCCACCCCAGGACTTCCCTGGTGGTCTAGTGGTTAAGAATCTGCCTTGCAGTACAGAGGACACAGGTTCAAGCCCTGGTCAGTGAACAAGATCCCAATGCCACAGAGCAACAGCTGAGTCTGCAGCCTCAACAGGAGAAGCCACCTCATACTGCAACTGCAGAATGCCTGCATCCCACAATGAACACCCATCAGAGCCAAAAGTAAAAACAATAACGATAATTAACTAAATTAAAAAATCACCTCAGACACCTGTCGATTTCTCTCCTTAAGAAAGCAATGGTCAAGAAGAACTCTCTTTTACCTTCTCATTAAAGAAGCAGAGAGTAACGTCCTCTCTGTATTCAGTTATTCTCAGCTAACGTTATTTTGCAAAAATAAACAAGCATAGTTACACGCTACCCAGAAATCACAGAAAGACTCACAATATTGGAAATATAATTGAAACCACTTTAATTTTTCCAAGAGCTGTCTTTGCTTAGTTTTTTTGTTTGTTTTTGTTTTTGCCTGAAAAGACAAACGCATTTGGAGAAGTGTAAAGTTAATAATAATTTATGATCTTAATACAAACTTTTTTTTGCTTAATATTCACAGTGTTAAAAGGGAATGGCAATCCACTCCAGTATTCTTGCCTGGAGAATCCCATGGACAGAGGAGCCTGGTAGGCTACAGTNAACTAATGCTCCACAATCTTTCCAAGTAGTAGGATTTTTAGACATTAAACAAGTTTGCCAATGCCATATTATTTTATTTGCAGTTTATTATGGTTTTAATTTTTATTTGCATTTTGAGCAGTTTTTAATAAGTTTATTGATCAACCTGGATTTTCTTTTTGGTGAAATCCATTCCAGTCTTTTACCCATTATCTTTCTTTTTCCTCACATGTAAGTGATACCATAGTTTTTTATCTCTCTCTCTGACTTGTTTCACTTAGCAAAAACCCTCAAGAGTCATCCGTGTTGTGGCAAATGGCACAACTGACCTCTTTTTATGGCCTAATAATACTCGACTATAGATATTTAGAGCATTTTCTTTATCCATTCATTTGTCAAGGTCCACTTAAGTTGTTTCCTTATCTTGGCTGTTCTAAGTAATGCTGCAGTGAGGATGGGGTGCAAATATCAAAGATACTAATTTAGTAAAGACCATTGACTTTGAACTATATTTAATCTACTTCTATCCAATAAAATCACTGCTATGTTTGAGTTAAAATCTAGCATTCAATCCCCATTTATGTATTTTTTCCTCTCTTTGACCTTGCCATCTTTTGATTTAGTTATTTCTTGTTACTTAATCTTTTCCTGTCAAGCAGGATGGAATTTTTATCTAAAATCTGCTTCTATAATTTTGACAGTTAACTTAGAAATTAAAATATGCCTTCTTTTCAAAGTTTGGTATTCATCTGTGCACCAGGGTTCAACTAGAGAAGCATAATAGTAAAAGTTTTTCATCTATGTATCTATCATTCTGGCTTCCTTGGTGGCTCAGGGGTAAATAATCGCCTGCCAGTGCAGGGGATGCAGATTCAATCCTGAGTCAGGAAAATCCCCTGCAGTAGGAAATGGCAACCCACTGTAGGATTCAGCCCAGGGGGTTCCAAAAGAGTCAGACATGACTTAGCAGCTAAGGAACAACAAAAATCTATCTATCTATTTATCTACCTAACTGACTATCAAGATAGAGATCTATCAGAAGAAAGAAGTTCTCCAATGCAGTTGTGGGTGTTTATTGTTCTTCAGACACTAAATCGTGTCCTACTCTTGCGATCCAATGTGACACACCAGGCACCTCTGTCCATGAGATTTCCCAGGCAAGAATACTGGTTCAGTTCAGTTCTGTTCAGTCACTCAGTTGTGTCAAACTCTTTGCGACCTGATGAACTGAAGCAAGCATGCCTGGCCTCCCTGTCCATCGCCAGCTCCCGGAGTTTACTCAAACTCATCTCCATTGAGTCAGTGATGTCATCCAGCTATCTCATTCTCTGCCATCCCCTTCTCCTCCTGCCCTCAATCTTTCCCAGCATCAGGGTCTTTTCAAATGAGTCAGCTCTTCATATTAGGTAGCCAAAGTATTGGAGTTTCAGCTTCAACATCAGTCCTTCCAATGGATATTCAGGACTGATCTTTTAATTTCATGGCTGCAATCACCATCTGCAGTGATTTTGAAGCCCTGCCCCCCCAAATAAAAGTCTGCCACTGTTTTCCCATCTATTTTCCATGAAGTGATGGAACCAGATGCCATGATCTTCATTTTCTGAATGTTGAATTTTAAGCCAACTTTTTCACTCTCCTCTTTCACTTTCATCAAGAGGCTCTTTAATCCTTCTTCACTTTCTGCCATAAGGGTGGTGTCATCTGCATATCTGAGGTGATTGATATTTCTCCTGGCCATCTTGATTCCAACTTATGCTTCCTCCAGCCCAGCGTTTCTCATGATGTACTCTGCATATAAGTTAAATAAGCAGGGTGACAATATATAGCCTTGACTCTTTTTCCTATTTGGAACCAGTCTGTTGTTCCATGTCCAGCTCTAACTGTTGCTTCCTGACCTGCATACGGATTTCTAAAGAGGCAGGTTGGGTGGTCTGGTATTCCCAGCTCTTTCAGAATTTTCCACAGTTTGTTGTGATCCACACAGTCAAAGGCTTTGGCATAGTCAGTAAAGTAGAAGTAGACGTTTTTCTGGAACTCTCTTGCTTTTTNAAAGAGGCAGGTTGGGTGGTCTGGTATTCCCAGCTCTTTCAGAATTTTCCACAGTTTGTTGTGATCCACACAGTCAAAGGCTTTGGCATAGTCAGTAAAGTAGAAGTAGACGTTTTTCTGGAACTCTCTTGCTTTTTTGATGATCCAGCAGATATTAGCCATTTGATCTCTGGTTCCTCTGCCTTTTCTAAATCCAGCTTGAACATCTGGAAGTTCATGGTTCACATACTGTTGAACTTTAGCTTGTTGAATTTTGAGCATGACTCTACTAGCATGTGAGATTTGCGGTAGTTTGAGCATTCTTTGGCATTGCCTTTCTTTGGGATTGGCATGAAAACTGACCTTTTCCTGTCCTGTGGCCACTGCTGAGTTTTTCCAAATTTGCTGGCAGATTGAGTGCAGCACTTTCACTGCATCATCTTTTAGGATTTGAAATAGCTCAACTGGAATTCCATCAACTCCACTAGCTTTCTTCATAATGATGCTTCCTAAGGCCCACTTGACTTCACATTGCAAGATGTTTGGATCTAGGTGAGTGATCAAATCACTGTGGTTATCTGGGTTGTGAAAATCTTTTTTGTATAGTTCTTTTGTGTATTCTTGCCACCTCTTCTTAATATCTTCCACTTCTGTTAGGTCCATATCATTTCTGTCCTTTATTGAGCCCATCTTTGCATGAAATATTCCCTTGAAATCTCTGATTTTCTTGAAGAGATTGCTTTTAACTGATCACTGAGAAAGGCTTTCTTATCTCTCCTTGCTATTCTTTAGAACTCTGCATTCAAATGTTTATATCTTTCCTTTTCTCCTTTGCTTTTGGCTTCTCTTCTTTTCAAAGCTATTTTTAAAGTCTCCTCAGACAGCGATTTTGCTTTTTTACATTTCTTTTTCTTGGGGATGGTCTTGATCCTTGCCTCCTGTACAAAGTCACGAACCTCTGTCCATATTTCTTCAGGCACTCTGTCTATCAGATCTAATCCCTTAAGTCTATTTTTCAATTCCACTGTGTAATTGTAAGGGATTTGATTTAGGTCATACCTGAATGGTCTTGTAGTTTTCCCTACTTTCTTCAATTTAAGTCTGAATTTGGCAATAAGCAGTCATGATCTGAGCCACAGTTAGTCCCGGTCTTGTTTTTGCTGACTGTATAGAGCTTCTCCATCTTTGGCTTCAAAGAATATAATCAGATTTCAGTATTGACCATCTGGTGATACCTATATGTAGAGTCTTCTGTTGTGTTGTTGGAAGAAGGTGTTTGCTATGACCAGTGCATTTTCTTGGCAAAACTCTATTAACCTTTTCCCTGCTTCATTCTATATTCCAAGGCCAAATTTGCCTGTTACTCCAGGTGTTTCTTGATCTGGTACTTTTGCATTCCAGTCCCCTATGATGAGAAGGACATCTTTTTTGGATGTTAATTCTAAAAGGTCTTGTAGGTCTTCACAGAACCGTTCAACATCAGCTTCTTCAGCCTTACTGGTTGGGGCATAGCCTTGTATTACCGTGATATTGTATGGTTTGCCTTGGAAATGATCAGAGATCATTCTGTCGTTTTTGAGATTGCATCCAAGTACTGCATTTCAGAGTCTTTTATGAACTGCTATTTCCTTTTCTTTGGAATCTTCCCATATCAGGGATCAAGCCCACATTTCCTGCATTAGAAGGCAAATTCTTTACCTCAAAACACCAGGGAAGCCTGCACTGTGGGTAAGCAGGTCTGAACTTCATAGGGCTGTCTGTCAGAAAGGGTGGAGCACAGGTAAGGAAGTTGAGTCCACAATACAGTTTCTTCTCTCTTTTTGATCAGGTTCAGTGCTGCTTTAAAAGCCATTCAAGTGATGTAATCAGGCCCACACCAGTTATCCAGGATAATCAGCTTGTTTAAAATTAAGCGTTTAGGATTATATCTGGTCATGTAGCTTCTCAGCAGTACCTAGGTTAGTGTTGGTTTAAATAACTGAGGATGGATGCCCAGTCAGGCTGACCCTTCATCAAAGCTATTACAGCTGATTCATATCTCTTCATTCCTCTGGACATTGTTATCCTTCAAGTTATATCCTTCATTTTCTGTTCTATTCTCTCATTTAACCATAATTGTCCTGTATTTTATGTATATGTGTATATGTATGAATATATATGTATTTTAAATTACACAAGACTACAGTTTTATTGTTTCACAGTTGGTGTTCTCTTAGACTTATTTGTTTAGGTACTGTTTTTGTTTTTCTTTTATTACAAACCTTATATCTGAGATAGTTTTCCTTTTTCTAAAGTACATATTTTATTTTCCCTTAATGTGAATCTGTAAAGCAAATTCTCTCACATTCTATTAATTGAAATCTTGAACCTTAAAAAAAATTGTTCCTTTATGTAGAATTCTAAGTAGACAATTATTGCTTTATGCAGATAGAAATGATAAGTTAACATCTTCTGGTTTCCATTACTACTGCTGAAAAGTCACCTTTAACTACTGACCATTCTGATCTTTGATCACTATAGTATATCTTTATTAGAAACAAAAAATCTATAATACCTTCCCTCTTACTCTTATGCTAACATTTAGCCATATGATTAAATATTCCCCAAAAGACAATTTTCAAAAACCATAAATATTTCCTCAGGTGAATGTACCACAATATGGCAATATTCACATTAACATATCTTATTTTTTCCACTATGAAAATGTTGGAATAAACATCCTGTACATAAGAATCTTAGAAAAACTTTTATTATTGCTTTAGGATCTTTTTTTAGTTTGAAAATCTTTAATTTACATGAGCATTTTTAAGATTCTTTATAATTGTCATCAAATTGATTTAGTCATTTATACCTCTAATTTTATTTAATATAATATTTATAACATTTCTTTTTCTACAAAATCAGGTGTCATTCCCTTCACATTTTTGTCACTGAAATTTGTCCCAAGAAGTCACTTACACTTAATTGTGATGTCTTTTATTTTAGTAATGGTTATATTATCAGCCATTCTTAAGAAAATGTTCTATCATCTTCCTGTATTTTTCTTTTGGTTGTTTTATTGCAAGAAGTGCTTTTGTGTGGAAAATAATTTTGCAGAAAATTTTCCTTTGAATTTTATATAGATTAAATCTTCATAAATAGAATTTGTATTGTAAAGTAAAATAGAGTAAAAAAAAACATTCTGATATGTGTATACTTTTTACAATTTACTTTATTTCCTGAATTCATGAATTTCCTAATGACAGTTTTCTGCAAAAAGTAGGGATTCGATTTTATTCCTTTTTATCTTCAGTGGTTTCTAATTGATAGAGTGCCAGAGTGGGTCTCAATTTGGGATTGTCAATCACATTTAAACACACACTTGACCGCTCCAGCCCCAAGGTTACTGAGGTTCAAGAGATTATATAGAATTGGTGGTAGAGCAGACTGTACAAGATCTTGATGAAGATTTCAGACACCTGGATACGTCATCTCTTTGAATACATATTCAATAACTTCCTTACTAGAGTGACAACACTTTGTCTCCGTATCCATTGTTGTTTCTTCATACCTTAGAATAGTGCCTAATATTTCCTGAATTTAAGAAAGACTGTGCGGTGCTGTGCTTAATCGTTCAGTTGTGTCCAACTCTGTGACCCCATGGACTGTGGCCCAAAGGCTCCTCTGTCCATGGGGACTCTCCAGAGAAGAATATGGAGTGGGTTGCCATGCCCTCCTCCAGGGAATCATATCAACCTAGGAACTGAACCCAGGTCTCCCACACTGCAGAGAATTCTTTACCGTCTGAGTCACCAGTGAAGCCCAAGAATACTAGAGTGGGTAGCCTATTCTTTCTCCAAGGGGATCTTCCAAACCCAGGAATTGAACCAGGTTCTCCTGAATTGCAGGTGGATTCTTTACCAGCTAAACTATCAGGGAAGCCCTTAAAAAAGAGTAGAATTATATAATTCAATTAAATTGCCAACATGTGCTGGATCATCGAAAAAGCAAGAGAGTTCCAGAAAAATATCTATTTCTGCTTTATTGACTATGCCAAAGCCTTTGACTGTGTGGATCACAACAAACTGCGGAAAATTCTGAAAGAGATGGGAATACCAGACCACCTGACCTGCCTCTTGAGAAACCTATATGCAGGTCAGGAAGCAACAGTTAAAACTGGACATGGAACAACAGACTGGTTCCAAATAGGGAAAGGAGTACGTCAAGGCTGTATATTGTCA